>OVBX01003550.1:0-11349 GCA_900406325.1 Erucastrum elatum | reverse complement strand
AGTTCGACATAGAGAGATATTCGTTTAATCGAGTAAATGGAAAGATTTACGTGTTATTTATTTGGATAGAGGATAAACACTTTTATAATAGAGATAAGATTGCATATACTATCCCACTTAAGGGTGATTTGATAGACGGCTTCAGAAGACACGTTTCTCCCTGCAAGTATAGGGAATAAGAACATGTGTGTTTGAATAAAAATATGTGTGTTTTAATAAATGATACTATGTAAAAACATTAGTAAAATTAGATATTAGGTGAGAAAAAGTGTCATTTCAAAGCTACACGACTTCTCACGCACGCTTCGGACTGCAACAGTCGTATCTCAAGGAAACATTTAAGTGAAGCTAAGTGATTTTGATTGTCTAAATGTATGAAACTAAGCAAAATTTGAGAGTTTAGATAGTCTAGTTATATAAAACTATGTAAGAATTAACAAATTTAGATATTCTATTGTTTTATATTTTGCAAATAAATGATAGCTTAGAAGCAGAATCGAAAAATTAATTATACCGAGAGGATTATTTAATGATAACAAACAATATAAGAAATAATAAATGAAATATTTAGTTTGAGAAAAATTTGTTATTTCATGATTTATGACCATAGCGTCGTGACCTTGATATTTGCAACGCTACACGACTTCTCACGCACGCTTCTGACAGTTTAAGTGAAACTAACTGATATTGATTGTCTAAATTTATGAAACTAAGTAAAAATATATAGAATTTCTATAGTGTAAATATATGGAACTATGTAAAAATTAAAAAAAACAGGTAATATATTGTTTTATATTTTCAAAATAAATATAATATTTTGAATTATTTTTTTTGGTAGGATTGTGGATTATTAACTGAGCAAGAAGTAAAAATGATAATAAAAATGGTTGAGAAAAATCCAGTAATTAATGATATTGATGGACATAGAGTAATTAATCGATTGAAAAAATCTCTTATAATAATCATTACACTCGCGATTCTACACTTTCATTGAAACCAAACGTGAAACATCAAAATACTACACCGTCTAGAATCATCACCATTGCATTTAAACTCCACCACAGTAACTCTGAAAAATTCACCAAAAAGCAAAGCAAAGAAAGAATTCATCATCTCATCCCATCTCCGAGTTCTATCATCTCTTCTCTCATCTCTGAGTGAAATTCTCTCATCTCTACAAACAAGATGACAGACTACTACAATAAGCTTTCGGAGATTTCCGAGGCTTCTTATAACCCCAAGGTCAGGGCTTGGCGTTTCAGAGTCAAATTACACGGGGTCTACCCTCTCTATTCCTCGATTACCAACATGCTTATGCCTTTCTATGCATATGTCCTAGCATATGAAGATGTAAGTGTTATATCATCATCTCTCAAGTTTTCGAAAACATTTAACTTGATCCTGGTACTTTATTTATGTAGGGGTCCAAGATGAAGATGACTGTTTATGGGGATAATGAAAGGTTTAGAGGCCTCGAAAACAAGGAGAGACAATGGGTGGAAATCTTTGTGGTAGAAGTTGAACGTTCCTATCCAGATTTCAATGCAACTAACTCTCGGTTCAGACTAACAGCTACGCGCACACACAAGTCTGCATCATCGATCCTCTGAACAATCGGCTTTTCATGGACTTCAAGATCATCAATGCAATCCCTCACATGTCCCACAGGAAACTAAGCTATCCCATAGGTATGAATGCTACTAAAATAAATATATTCACATATTTAGATGTTGGTAATCGCAACAGTCGCATGTCTTAGTTTCAGAACTTTGTATTACTCTGTAGATGTAAGTGAAACGAACTGATTTAGTTGAGTTACACTTATATGGTAGATACAATAGAAGTGGTCTTCAATACAGAAGCCCGTTTCAATGACCCTGCAAGACCAATGATGACTTTTTACATAAGAGACAACATGTAGGTAGAACGTAACATATGATCCAAGCAAAATTTATTTATATTGTAATTGACATATGTTTTCTTTATTCTGAATAGTGACAGCCAGATTAAATGTGTGGCAACTAGCGAACATGCCTATGCGTTCCGAGATGGTCTTGAAAACATGATAGGTGGACAGGTGATTGTGGCCCTTAAGATGTGGAGGGTCTGCAAGTGTTGGAGTAAGTGTAGTTTTTGTGACTAGTTTTCAATGTGATAGTGGAGTAAAACATTTACTAAAATCATTTATATTAATACAGATTTATTTGATCCTCCTGATCTATGACTTGAGACCAAAGGTGGACTATCAGACTTCAGGTTCAATCCGCGTTTGTCCGAGGTTAAGGACTTCAGGCAGTCTCTACTAAACAGCGACCCTTATGTTCATAAATATGGGGTTGAAGGTGTTGTGTAAATCGTGTTGTTCTCACTGTTATGGTCTTCTGTAAATCTTGTTGTTTCAACTTGTTCCAGCTTTTCGTTTCACTTAATCTCACTTGTTCCAACTTTTTGTTTCACTTAATCTCACTTGTTTCAATTTTTGGTTTCACTTAATCTTACTGGTTTCAACTTTTGGTTTCACTTAATCCTTTTTCTAACTTCTGGCTTAACTTAATCTTTTGTTCGACTTTTTCGTATAAATATANCTTAATCTTCTGTTCGACTTTTTCGTATAAATATGTCAGATATTGTGTTAGTTTCACTTTCTCAATTGTCTAACATACTAAAAATAATAAAAACTTTTTCGATAGATCAAACTACATGGTTGTTCAACTTCGCATAACTTAGAAAAACATAGCATATCAATAACAATTAGTTATAGGAATTAGAATTATCTTAGGAATTTCAATTACTTTTTGTACATCATAATTCCTAAAACTAAAACGATGGTAAGAAGAACACAACCTCCTGATATCTTTATCATGTGCATCTTTTTGGGACCTTCGTAGATATCTCCTTCATTCCTTATTGTTGCTTTGAGACTTTGAACTTCTTATTCGAGCATTTGAACTTAATAGTCCAGCTGCTGTATCTCATCGGTGAAGGCTTCGTCAACCCATTTGAAGACATGATTGTCGTTCTCGAGCTACAACATAATTTTTTTCAAAACGAGTAAGCGTGATTCATAAGCGTTCGATATATAAACAACAAACGGATGTACCTTTTGTGAAGCCACAAAGAGACACCGATAATATCGGTGATATGGGTTCGGATTGCTTCTGGACAAAGAGACACCGATAATATCGGCGCTATGGGTTCGGATTGCTTCTGGAGATGATCTCGGTGACGCCCACCCAGCACCAACACCTACTAGGTATCCCCGGATTTCGTACCCGTCTCCCACCACCGGTCGTGGAAGATGAAGCGGCGGACATCTTGGTGTTTGGGAGGGGAGGGAGCGAGGTCGAGGAGAGAGAGGAGAGAGATTAGGGAAGAGAGAGAAAATGAAGATAGCAAATGGGGAAAACCTAAAAAAGGGTCTTTAATAATTTGATTGAACGATTCTGGGGTTTTATCAAATTGGAAAGAGGGAAATTAGAAATTCGAAAAGCAGGCCGGGAAAATTAATTCCATGATTTTTTCTGTTGTAAGTTTCACCAAGTACTCAGTTTTACATAAAGCGTCAAAGTTGCACTTTTTAATTATTTCGATTTATCTTAGTTATACTCTACTTGAATTAATGATTTTGTGGTTATACCAATGCAATTATGTTTCATAAGTTCATTTCTCATACGATCATGTACATATAAACTTGATTTCGTGCCATAAAGTGTTATCAAATCTAACGAGGCCAGTTTCAAAGATAAAGCTATGACAACACATTGTATTTCATATATGATTGCTACCAAGCAATGAGATGGAATTTTAAAAATTTTGATTAAATCATAATTAACATAACACTAACAATAAACTACAATCGTATTACTTACATGACTTATAAAATTAAGTTACAAAGTTTAGAATTTACAATCATATTATTCCGTTTACATAAAGTAGATATACTAGTTTCACTTAGCTATACAACACACAAATAAAAACACCAAAACCGAAAGTGAAAGGCAAACACCAAAACCGAAAATGAAAGGCTTACAACCTAATTCACATCAAAACTGAAACCGAAAGGTTTACAACCTACTTTAATTTCTTATGTTTCTTGTGGGAATGTTCATCGTGCTCCAAGCCTGTGCCCACATTATCTTCTTCTCCATATCCACTCTCACACTCACAATAGTTCCTACTACAAGAGCTCTCTCCAACTCTCGACAGTTGCTCGGTTATTTAAACTATTTGCAATTCTTTGATGTCCTCTACATGCAAAATACTTCTTGTTTTCTCTCTATCCACTGATGTTAGATAAACAAACACATCTTCATCATCCAAAATATATGATTGCCTCTTAGGTTTCACTACCAATGGAATGTAACCCAAATTGAGCCTCTTCTAAACGGATCTATTCTCATCTTCCTGCATATCCTCTCTTTCAACAACGAATAAGTGATCTCCTCCAACGATGATGTCTTAAAGGATATAGCATACAAACGAGCATCGGTTGGAATCCATTCATAATCATCTCCATCCCTAGAATAATGTCCATCATAATCAAAGTGTATGTTCGTCGAAAATAGACACATTGTCTGCAGTAAAACATTTAATCCCTTAAAATTATACTTGTTTATTCAGTTATACTATTCACGTTATACTTGGTTACACAGTTATATCATTAAAGTTATACTTCGTTATACCATGTCATAGAGTTGTGTCAGTAACCAATTAGTGATAAGCCAGAACGTGTAATCTTCGATTGAATCATCATAATTCCCGACATCTAATCACTTCTTTCCAATCCTCGATTAGTTCATGAAACCCAAATGAATAAGAATTTTTCAATTAAAACTATAAATTTGGAGTCGAGTCTTCAATTCAAAACAAAATTGTTATCAGCTTTGATTCTCGACATTCAATTATAGAGTTGTTATTTATCTAATTCCCTAACAAACAGACCATTCAAACTTTCCGATCGTCAATTAGTTCATACACAAATACAAATACGAAATCTTCTATCTAATCGGAATCCCGTGAATAATGAGTTCGTCTATGGTGGATTCTATACATCAATCTTAACGACGATTTGAGATACATACCCTGTATAATGAAATTAATAGCTTGATGATCCAGCATCCAAGCGACGAGATCGATAGCGAGGAAGAACAAAGAGGGACGGAATGACTCGATTCGACGAGACGAACTAAATCAAACGAACGAGAAGATGAGTACGAGGGANTTGGGGGGGGGGGGGGGGGAGGGAGGAGAGGAGAGAGAGAGATGAGAGTGGATTGATTAATTTATTCATTAAATCAGTCAATGGTATTTTAGAAATTAACCACATTCTCCAAGAGTATGAAAAAAGATAAGAGTATGGCAAATCACATGAGAGTATGGTAGATCACTTTTTCCCTCATTAAGAGCACCTGAGCATTTAACTCGAACTGCTGATGTGGATTATTTAATTGACATGACATATTTTACTAGTTGATATTTTAATCTGATGTGGACAAGCTAGATTTTGAACTTATTGAGAGATTTAAAGATAAGTTCACACAAATACCAAGAAAAAATAGTATAGNATGACATATTTTACTAGTTGATATTTTAATCTGATGTGGACAAGCTAGATTTTGAACTTATTAGACCATCCCCATTGAGAGATTTAAAGATAAGTTCACACAAATACCAAGAAAAAATAGTATAGTAATGTGTCTGCAGTGAACCGAGGTCGCGGGAGCTCTTCGCGGTGAACTGAGTTCATCACTATTATGTGGGCCCCACGCTACGTGGCGGCCCACAGTTGGTTCGCTTTTTTTTTATAAATCAAATCGAAAAAATGAAAAAAAAAATAATAATAAAAAATACCAAGATGAACCTCTCTCACTAGTTTGCGGATGCGGTTGCTCTTAGCGTCTTTTATAAACTTGTTTTCAAACTCAGTTATAAATTTTAATAACTACAGTATAATCTCTGAACAATCACTGATCAACGTGCCTGCAATAATATATTTACCTGGGTCAAACATTGGGCCTAACACATTCTCTGAAGCCCATCACGAAGCCTGCTATCAGTCTGCAACAAGCCAAAGCTTCAGCTAAAGCAAAAATGCAAGGCTGTTGTGCTCAATGTACGGAAAAGCAATCCATCCAATTGTGCAACCGGTTTACTCCTCTCTTGGTCTCTACCTAACGTTCTTACAGCTGTAGTAGCTTTATATCTTTCTATTACCTCTTTATATACCCAGCATTGTATCACAATGAACGTTAAGCAAATAAAGTAAAAAACTTTCAAAGTATCAAACTTTCCTTCTCTTCTTGCTTGTCTCTATTTACCTTCATGGTATTAGAGCTTCAGTCGATCTATGGCTGACCCTCATTCCGCTTCAAATCTCACAATCACTCAGTGTGTTACTCTTAAGCTCAAAGATGACAACTTTCTCATCTGGAAGCTTTAGTTCGAGCAGTTCCTTGCTTCTCAAATGCTTCTTTGGTACGTTACCGGCGATACACCTCAACCTCCACAAACCATAACAGTCCGACAAGGAGACCAAGTTACTGAAGCTGCTAATCCAGATTTCGTTCCATGGATCCAGAAAGATCAACTCATCATGGCTTGGATCTTTGGTACTCTGTCGGAAACAGCTCTCCGCTTTGTCTATGGTCTTCGTTCTTTTCAAGAAGTCTGACAATCTCTTGGTCAGAAGTACAACAGAGTGTCTGCGACAAGGAAGCTATCTTTGCAAAGAAAGATCCGAACTTTATCCAAAGGTACCAAGACTATGGCTGTTTATCTTGCTGAAATCAAGACTTTGTGTGACCAACTTGACTCCATCGGGTCTGCAATACCAGAAAGTGAGAAAATTTTTGGTACGGTGAATGGGCTTGGTCGCGAGTATGAATCAGTCTGCACTGTGATTGAAAACTCGATGGAATCACCCACTCCTCCTTCTCTCGACGATGTCATGTCAAAGCTGATCTCTTTCGATGATAAGCTTCAAACCTATGAAGCTCCTTCTGATGCTACACCTCACCAAGCTTTCTACACTGACAGAGGTGGTTACTCTGGTCGTGGTCGCGGTCAACACCGTGGTGGATACAGAGGACGTGGCTATTCCACTCAAGGAAGAGGCTTTTATCAGCAGTTCAGTCAGGGGAGTGGTCGTGGATCTCAGCAGAACTCTACAAGGCCAACATGTAAAATTTGTGGAAAGTTTGGTCATGATGCCTATAAGTGTTACAAACGCTTTGATCAAAACTTTCAACCTCCTGAGCTTCCTCAAGCTAACGTTGTGTTCAGAACTTCAGATGACAATGGCTACGATCACCAACTCCACACAGCATCTGGAATCTGCTCAACCATACTGTGGAACAGATTCAGTGATTGTTGGAAACGGTGACTTCTTGCCAATAACTCACGTCGGGTCTATTGCGATTCCATCTCTGTCAGGTACATTACCATTGAAAGATGTCTTAGTATGTCCATCTATAACAAAATCATTGTTGTCAGTGTCAAAGTTGACTGATGATTATCCATGTGAATTCACATTTGACTCACACACTGTGCTTGTTAAGGACAAGCAAACACATCAGCTTCTCAGCAGAGGAAGCAAATGTGAGGGACTGTACAGGCTTGAGAATCCTCAGTTTCTTGCGTTTTACTCATCAAGACAACAGAGTGCAAGCAATAAGATATGGCACAGAAGATTGGGACATCCTCCCCAACAGATTCTTCAGTATCTATCTACTACTAAACTATTTCAGTTAGTAAAGTCACAAAGACTGTGTGAGTCCTGTCAATTAGGAAAAGTTTCAAAGCTTCCTTTTTCTAGTTCATCATTTCAGTCAGAGAAACCTTTAGAGAGGATCCATTGTGATGTGTGGGCTCCTTCTCCTGTAACTTTAGTTCAAGGTTTCAGATATTATGTCATTTTCAAGATTCAGTGGCTTTATCCTATTAAACTCAAGTCAGATGTTTTTGCTGTCTTCAAAGCATTTCAAAACCTTGTGGAAACACAATTTGAAAGAAAAATACAAAATTTTCAAACTGATGGTGGAAGCGAGTTCGTCAACACTATGTTTGCAGCTCATCTTACAAGCTGTGGCATCAAACATTTTCTCTCTTGTCCTCACACACCTGAGCAAAACGGGCTGGCTGAAAGGAAGCATCGTCACTTAGTAGAGCTTGGATTATCAATGATGTTTGAAGCAAGATTACCACAGTCTCTATGGGTTGAAGCTCTGTTTACTGCAAACTTCTTGTCAAATCTTCTCCCTCACACTGCGTTTGGCAAGACCTGCAGTCCCTTTGAAAAACTGAACTGCTCAGCTCCTCAGTACTCTGCTCTTCGGGTTCTTGGTTGTGCTTGTTACCCTTATATTCAACCTTATGCTAAAAACAAATTCGATCCCAAAAGCCTTCTCTGCGTCTTCTTGGGATACACAGAGAAAAAGAAAGGTTACAGATGCTTACATCCGCCTACTGGACGTGTATACATCAGTAGACATGTTCTTTTTGATGAAGGGAAGTTCCCTTTCTCTGATGTCTACAAGTCTTGTATGCCTCAAGCCAACACACCTCTCCTCTCCGCTTGGTACAAAGGTCTGAAGCTTGAGAATCCCACAACAGAATCAGTGTTACAGTCAGATTCGATCATTGAAGAAGTGGTTTCCAATACAAGAAAACAGACAGTTCCACTACAAGAATAAGGAAAAAATGCACCCTTTGTTCTTGATGAAGACGACTTTCCACCACTCCCACCACACCCTGCAGCTCAACCTCATCCTCAACCTATTCCAGAGAATCATCAAGACAATCAACCTGCAAACAATGCTCATACGATGATTACCCGTGGAAAAGACGGTATCAGGAAACCACATCCACGTTATGTATTGCATACGTTGAAGAGTGAAGTTACTAAACCACAAAATATTGTTGAAGCTCTAAGTCATCCTGGCTGGACTGCATCAATGACTGATGAGAAAGATATGTGTGATGAAACAGGGACATGGAGTTTGGTTCTTCGTCCTGCTGGAGTTCATGTAATAGGCTGTGGTTGGGTTCATAAAATCAAACTGAATGCAGATGGAACAGTTGAAAAGCTTCGTTCCAGATTAGTAGCAAGAGGCAATGAACAAGAGGAAGGCGTTGACTTTCTAGAAACATACAGTCATGTAGTTCGAACAGCTACAGTTCGAATGGTTCTGCACACAGCGACTGTAAATCATTGGAATATCAAGCAGCTAGATGTTAAAAATGCATTCTTGTACGGCGATCTAGCTGAGACGGTATATATGCAACAACCACCTGGTTTTGTTGACAAGAATCACCCTGATTATGTGTGCCTTCTTCACAAAGCTATCTACGGATTGAAGCAGACTCCTCGCGCCTGGTTCGACTAATTCAGTACGTTCCTTCTCAACTTTGGGTTCATCTGCAGTGTGAAGGACCCTTCTCTGTTCATTTATCACCATGAGAGTACTACAATCTTTTTACTTCTCTATGTTGATGATATGATTCTTACTGGTAATGACTCTACTGTCACAAAGAAATTGCTTCAGTCTCTCAGCTCTGAATTCAAAATGAAAGACATGGGTCCTTTGAGCTACTTTCTTGGCATTCAAGTGCATTACATGCCGACTGGTCTTTTCTTAAATCAGGAGAAATATGCTGTGGAACTTCTACAAACCGCATGAATACTTGACTGCTCTCCCATGCCAACTCCTCTCCCTCTTCAACTTAACCGAGTTCCACATCAAGATGAAGACTTCAGTGATGCTAAATACTTCAGAAGCCTCGCTGGGAAGCTTCAATACTTAACTCTGACAAGGCCAGATCTCCAGTTTGCTGTGAACTTGGTCTGTCAGCGGATGCATAAGCCAACAATGGCAGATTTTCACATCTTGAAACAGGTTCTTCGTTACATTAAAGGGACTCTTACGATGGGATTACACTTCTACTCCAACACATACTCTTCTCTGCAAGCGTACTGTGACAGTTATTGGGCCGGTTGTAATGAAACAAGAAGCTCAACTGGTGGATTTTGCACGTTGCTCGGTTCCAATCTCATCTCTTGGTCTGCTCAACGCCAAGACTTTGTTTCTCGATCATCTACCGAAGCAGAGTACAGGACTTTATCTGACACTGCAGCTGAATTGTCCTGGATCACAGATGTTCTTCGTGAACTTGGGTTTCCAACAACGAAACCTGCTATTGCTCACTGTGATAATCTGTTTGCAGTACAGCTCACAGCGAATCCCGTGTTCCACAAGAAATCCAAACACTTTGCTACACACTATCACTACGCAAGAGAGCTTGTAGCTAAAAGAACATTGGTGGTACATCACGTCCCTGCTGCATTGCAGCTTGCCGACATCTTCACTAAGTCACTTCCTCAAGCTGCTTTCTTCTCCTTACGCTCCAAACTCAGTGTCGTGCCTTCCCCCATCACGAGTTTGTGGGGGAGGGGGGGTATTAACATGGGTCAAACATTGGGCCTAACACATTCTTTGAAGCCCATCACGAAGCCTGCTATCAGTCTGCAACAAGACAAAGCTTCAGCTAAAGCTAGAGTGCAAATCTGTTGTGCTCAATGTACGGAAAAAGCAATCCATCCAGCTGTGCAACCGGTTCACTCCTCTCTTGGTCTCTACCTAACGTTGTTACAGCTGTAGTAGCTCTAGATCTTTCTATTATCTCTTTATATACTCAGCATTGTATCACAATGAACATTAAGCAAATAAAGTAAAGAACTTTCAAAATATCAAACTTTTCTTCTCTTCTTGCTTATCTCTGTTTACCTTCATAATACACATAATCTCGGAATGGTTAACAGAGTATACTTTTTCTAAAACGGTATAACTATTATGTTTTTTTTTCAAAACTAACTATTATATAACATTTTATAATAATTAACTCCTAGATAATAATGTGAGAGTTAACCGAAAACATTTTATAATGGTCACGAATGGCAATGCAAAATAAGACGAATGATTTTCTTTCGCTTTCATATGGGAGTAATCTGATTCGATAAAAAAAATGATATGTAAACGCTATGAAAGTCGTAACCAGCATTACTAATGACAAGATGATTATAGTCATGACCGAATGTGAAGATGATTATATTTAACGGTTAAAGTAATCACTAAAATAATCTGAGACACATAAATTCATTTATTGGTTTTATCTAAAAAATAATAATTTGAGAAACATAAATAAACGGTGGTTTATTCTTATTCTCAATTATATTTTTGTAAATTCGATAAAAAATAACTTTTTCAGTGATTATACTGGTAATTAAGTTTTTTAAAAACTTTTATAATGATTAAACTGTGATTATACTGGTAATTAAGAACACACACACACACA
>OVBX01003549.1:0-15512 GCA_900406325.1 Erucastrum elatum | reverse complement strand
CTGACATGTTTGCGACATCCAAATACTGAAAAGTGAAAAATGATTCAATTAGTGGCTCTTGCAGACTTCGAACTTGTGACCTTTGCATCTGCACGGTGGTTTAACTAGGCCTGAGCAAATTAACCGGACCGAAAAACTTTTTCGAACCGATCCAAAATTATCTAATCAAAGACCAAACTAGAAAACATAATAATACAACTGGTTTCTATTCTAAAATATTACAGATACCCAAACTGAAACCAAATTGATAACCGAATTTGTATTTTAGATATCCAAAATATAATATATATTTAAAAACATTACTTTTGTTTATTTTTTAATAACCAAAATATTTAAGTTATATTTTAAATTCAAAATTTTTTAGTTACATTTAGACTAAATACTGAAATGTTCAGATTTCATTAGTTATAATTTTAGAATATTTAACACATTTTTTTATAAACTCAATTTTTTGGAAAAGATATTTCAAATACTAATTGATTAATTCAATTACTTTTAATTTGTGTAATTCAGATAGTTTGGTTATTTTGGATAGATTGGATACAAAAGTAACAAGAGTTTTTTGGTAGTTACCGATTTCTAACATAATTATTTGATCCGAACCGAAAGCTAACCGATCCGAACCGGTTTTTGGATGGTTCCTGTTTGGTTACTTGAAGACTAATGTCGAAAAAACTGAAACATGAACTAACCAAAGTGAAATTGTCCTGAAAACCGAATGTCTAAACCTAGCTCAAACCAACCAAGCTAATCGACCTTTGTTGAAGGTACAAATCGTACATTATTGGTGTAAATGTTCTGTTTTGTTTGTTGAAAGACATTGAACTCCAATGTTCAACTTTTACTAGTAGTGTACTTGTCCCTAAATGATCATTTCCTGGTCAGGTATGCTAGAGCATATGCATCCTCGTTTGCTTGAGGCTTACTTATTTTTAATGCTTATATATAGGTTCAACGTCCTTTTAGAAATAATCCATATCGGCTGCCAATGAAAAAATGCTAAAAGTTGTTATGAATCAAGACTCATTCTATGCGTTCTTAAATATATATACATATATAATAACTCAATCTTTTAGNACTCATTCTATGCGTTCTTAAATATATATAACTCAATCTTTTAGGTTTTTATGAAGATGTTTTTGTGTTCAATAATTGATATATCCCCAAAATATTCAAAATCGTTAAATTTTACGAGATACAATTGATAGTTAGAAACTGGATTAGTTAACTTTGTTGAGTAGTTGGCAAGTTGTACAAAGTGCTTTAATTGCTGTTCTTGTTGACAGATTGGGTAACTTTACTTTGTCATTGTTGAAAAGCTTCGGTAACGCTAAAGAGAGTCCAATTGGCCAAGAGGCTTGATTTGACTCAAGAGCAAGCTATGCGAAGCAGAACCGAATTACTGAATAAAAACTAATACAGTCGCCTATGTATCAAGAAATTAAGGAGCTCAATCTAGTAGAAACAAATAGGCACTCAGAATGAGTAGGAGGCTTTGATTCATCATTAGGAATCAGATGACAATAAACAATCCTCATCGTGCCTTTCTTCTATTTCTTCTAATCAAAAATTTAGTGTAGAATAAAACTAACATCAACAGAAAAAAAATAGGATCACTCTCAGACAAATGCCTCGATTGTCCCCACGATTTAAAGAATGGATTGATCGGACTCGTCATCTATTTTGTTGTTCATCACCGAGAAACCCATATTTACTTGTTCGTCTCAAATTAATAACAGGGAAAAGAAAAGTGATCCTCTCAGACAAATGCCTCGATTGTCCACATGATTTTTATGAATGGATTCATCGGACTCGTCATCTATTGTTTCTTCATCACTGTGAATCTTTTTTCCTAAAGCAAAAAAATAAATCAAATAATTTGCTTAAAAACGATTTGAAACTACCAACACTATGCCTATCTAAAAGTATTTAGTGGAAGAGCTATGTAGAGAGGACGACGACAAGCTATGTTTAACGAAGAGATTTGCAGAGTTTAATGTATATTTGAATTTTTGGGTTCAGAAGGTAGCCAGCTAATTTATAGCTGAATGGCATAGGATTAGGGTTTTAGGTCGTCTACTTCTTAAAACGACATGAAGTCTTGCTATTAACTCTGAAAAGCGAGTAGTTCTACCGAACAAACGGCGCAACATTCGATGCGTATGTACGTGAACGGGAGCCATGAAAAAATGAAACAACTCTCACCGACAGCCCCTCAACAAATAATCCATGATTACGGCCCATAAAGTGGCCCATATTATAATACTATAACGTGTCTTCCTCTGTTTGAATACATATTTGAAGGCCAATACGTTAACTACATCACTTTTGTTGCAACAATGTATCAATGGGGCTTTGGCCTTTACGTTAACTGTGGATTTGCTAATGCAGATACGTTTTTTATACAAGAAACAAAAAAAACTCAAAACGTTTTCACATTCGTATTAGAACATAGCAAGACATCTCCACGGATTAAAATAAAAATAACAATCCAAGAATCATTATCATCATCATGATATGCTTTCCTGATTCTGTACTAGAGATCCACCGAAAACCGATCAAACCCGTCGGGATCAATGATCCACAACCGTTGCCTCTTGCGAATCGCAGACCTGCGTCTTGAATTTGCATCCGAACTTTTTCGTGATTGACCAGCTTCTCGCCCGATCTGTAGCCGTCGCCGGCGAACCAACTTTATCGATCTTCGCGATCACTTTCTTCATGTTCGAGCACTCTCTCTCCAACCGGTGAACGCGCGTCCTCATCGTATCCATATCCAATCGAAGCACTTGATTCTCTCTCACCGTCTTCTTCCATTTCCCAGCGTCCACCTCTTCTTCTCCTCCCCTCGTTTCACTTCCGTTTACCACCTCCGCTATCGTTAGATTCCTTGTCGCTGACGGTCTCGGCTCCGTTGACTGAGACGGAGACGGAGATTGAGCCGCGAGCAGCGTACCGGCGATCGCGTGGCGGAGCTGTAACTGCTCGAAGAAGAGGACTTGCACGACGGTACGTAGCGGAAGTCGCTCGTTCTGCGCGGCGTGTGTGCACGCTTCCAATGTGAGTTTTTGACAGTCCATCACGCCGCTTATCTTCTCCTTTTCTTCTTCCGATACCCATGGATGCGCCTAGTATTCATATTTTATTAAAAAAAAAAAATTCAAAACAAGTCAGATCCAATTCTCGAATTTTCATTGGCCGTTACAATAATAATCTAGAATCACCTTGAGATACACGTCGACGGCTCTGTAGAGTCCATCGTCGTAGAGTCGAGCTTGATCTGGGAGCGAGATCGCTAGGTTGTAGAATTTCTCCGATTTGAGATTCGCGTCCGATGCGATCTCCGCTAAGAATCCGTCGATCAGTTTCCCGACTAGCATCAGCGACGGAGAACGTCCGTCAGCTGCTTCGACTAGCGCCGCGGCGGCGTTCGATTGTTGTTCCTCCAAGGAGTCGAGAAAGTGGCTCAGGATCCTCTCCACCAAATCGACGTCGTATAACGTCTCGTTGAGGTACGAATAGCTAGGGACGAGCAGATCGTCTAGCGTGGCTCGCTCTAGCTGCGATCCGATCTTCCTCTCCAATAGATCGCGGCAAGTCTCCGACGCGTTGAGGATAATGGCGGTTCGTAGTAATCCGAAGAGGAACCTCGTGGTGGTTGAGGAGATGGAGCTCTTATGATCTAACGGAAGATTAGAGGTTATCGTCTCGAGTATCTCTCTTTGTTCGTTCTCTGAAGCTGCTGTTGTGGTTGAAGATGATGACGGTTTACGGTTAGATCGCAAGATTCCTGGAATATGCTTCTTGGCGTAACAGATCAAACAGCTCTCTATGACGTCAGAGCTCAACTCTTCCGATCTCATTGAGTGGATCACGGTTTTGAAGATGGGAAGGCTCAGCTGCGCTAGATCTTCGAACCACAGCTCCATATTCGTATTTTCTCTATTCTGTTTCTTTCGTCGCGAATCAGCTGCAGATTTCGACGGATCAGTGATTAATCCACCTCCGCCACCGTCGTTTACGGGCCAGCCGAAGAGAGAAGGATCGGCTGAGGAAGCTCTGGAGACGATGGACTCTATGCACTGTTCCGTTATACCAAGCGATTCTGCTAATGGTGAGACTGATTCGCAAGCTTGCAGCGCCTTGATGGATTCTCGCAGGCTCTTGTAGACGGAGTTTGAGAAAAACTTCTCCGTCTTTGAAATAAGGTTATCCGGTGAATACTCTTCCGTCATTTCGAGATGCTCGGCAGCGCAGCGAAGCGGGACAGCAGAGGAGGCGGAGAGGTCGATCTTGACTCCGTAGCAGAACTTCGCCACCATCTCGAAGCTCTCTGAGCTCCCGGGGAAATCTTCGAGCTTTATGTGAGGAAAACCATTTTCTTCAGTCTCTTGCTCGTCTTCTTCTTCTTGTTCTTCTTTGTCCTCGATTTCGTGGCTTTTTCCCTTCTTGTTGTCACTCTCTGTTGCTACTACAGTTAGTGCCATGGAGGTTTGGGGATTTACAGAAGAAAATGATCTTGTCTCCTGCTCTGTAATCAACCTGTGAAGTTTCCTGCTCTTTGACATGAGCGGAAACTGGAGAGGACACACAAAAAAATGAGGGAAAAGAACTAAAAAAAACTACGAAAATTAAATATAGAATCTGAGGCGTTTATGAACGTTCACCTTATGGAGATGAAATGTCATATCATCAACTTCGATTTCAATGTCGCTAGGTAATCCAGTCGTACAGAACCTTTGTCAACAAGAACACAAAATGTTAAATGGATAAATTCCTGCAAACATTATTGTTGCTGATTTAAAAAGAGTGTTAGCTCTCATCACCATGCTTGACCCTTGGCGGTAGACTTCTCTGACGACGCCATTGTAAACCACACTGGTGAAGAAAGCTCTTGGAAAAAAAACACTCACAGAAGAAACCAAAACCTCTCTCTTTCCTAAATAGAATGTGAAGAGAAAAAAGAGAGAGAGGAAAGGGGAAGGAATTGGAATCCTAAATCATGAGAAAGAGACTGATTAAAAAACAATTATTCGTATATCGAAAAAGGGGATCTCGTTTTTGATCCATCGTTCCTCTCTTTTTGTTTCCTTTTATTTGTTCTTTCATATAAATTAATCATTTAGTTGGAGAACAGCAAGAATCTCAACTACTCTCTCAAGACGACACATTTTCAGAGACATTTCGCTTTGGGACAAGCAAAATCCCACTCATTTGTTAATCATGTATTCTAATTAGCTTATAAACACTCATTTTTATGCTTTCCAGTGTTTCTTCTTGCTTTTTTGAAATGCATTACTTCGTCGATATTTCATAATTTAAGTTGTTTGATTGGATTGTTCTAAAAATCAAGGACCATAGTGGTTTAGTTAAACAAATTAAGTGGCAGACATATATATGGACGGTTTTTTATATATTATTTAATATGAAAATAATGTTTCACCTAATTCTGAAAATTGGGGTTTTTGACGTTTAGGAATCCCATGTGGAATGCAAGGGAGACATTAATTGTTTTCTTTGGTATGATATTTTGACAGAAAATTTATATTTATTGCAAAATTTACAGATGTAAAGGAGGAGAGAAAAAGAAAAGGTATGTGCAGCTTTCAATGCATTGTTCATCCATCCACAGTTTTAAACCAAACAATATCGACCTTTTGAAAATTTGAATGTGGAAACAAACATTACAGTGCTCGTGTTTATTATATTTGTTTGTAGACCCCTTGTTTGAATTTATTGTTGCAGACATATCTCTTTCACATTTTTAAACTCTACATGTTCATTTACTATCTTACACTACTCGGAGGAGTACGTACAAGCTTTTTATTTACTTAGGTTTATGAATTATGATTCTATTGTCGGTCGTTTACTCAAAATGTTAAAACATATACACTATATATATTATAATCTCCTTCCTCTCACTAATTATGTTCAGAACAAACTCAAATGGTAATATATAGCTATTTTGCATTGTTTTATACGAACATGTGAATACGTATTTCACGGTCCTTTCCGTAGGGATGCAGTTTCTTCAACTTCATCGAGTCATTGTCCGTGACTCCGTGGCACGAGAAAAATAAAAGAAGTAATCAAAGTAAGAGTAGACTTTACCCCAAAAAAGTAGAAAGTCACTCAATGATTTTCTTACTTCCGTTTTTTTGTGATCTCACGTGTTAGGAGAAATAATCAGCTGATGGGTGTTAGCTTAAAAAGCTAAGAAGACGAAATGATGGTTTCATACTTTCATTTCACACGCCCTCACACGTCGTCTCTTCCATTTCACTCCACTAAAGATAAGTTAACATCTCCGTTGATCCTCACAACCGTTTTGCATGCCAATGTTATTCAAATATCAGTTTTTTTTTTTCTTTTGTGGGAGTGTCTATCGTTATCATTAGCCCACACAATTATAATTAACAAACGGTCAACGAAATTTTTGACACATGTAAATACAGAAAAAAGAGGCAGTGACAAGTGACAAGAGAATAAAGAAAAAACCTCCAAAAGTGGAACAAATTAGTCGACAAAAAAGCACAAATTAAATGTCAGGATCGAAAAGTAGTATATGGGCGCAAGAGGTTCCCTTCTTTAGAGGCTACATTCTTGGATTTTCTTTTGGACTATACGTAGAATACTCCGTTTAGCCTTTAAACGTCCTTCATGGATCAATAACAGTTGAACGTAATTAAGGAAACTAATCCTGAAAGTTCAAAGTTCTAGCATAGGGGAGAACTCCTATGCGTTGGTGAAAGTCAGTTAAAGAAGGTAAAGCTCCTGATTTACTGTCAACTCATAGTCCCAACTCCCAATTACACCTGTTCTCTCTTCCGGGCTTTATTTTTGGCCCACATAGCTTTCACAGTTTACGAATTAGGTCCACTAGTTGTAGGACTCACTAAATAGTAAATACACGTAATGTTTGATATAATTCAGGCCCCATCTGCTCTTGATATTTACAATATGTGGCCCCTTTTCTAGTACGTATTTGTAGATTCCCTATATCTTTGATAACTTTAAATACAGTCCAAATATTGATATGACTTCACAGTTTACAGATTAGCCTCAATATATTATTTGAGAATTTACAAACTGTGGCTCTTTGTAACACACGCCATTTTTGTGATTCGATATGATCCAGGCTGTGGTCAAAAGGAATGTAAAAATAACGTTGGAACATTGGACTACTACAGTCAGAGTTGCAAATAATTTAGGAAAGTACATAACGAGAGAGTTGAAATAGTAGAAAGAAAAAGAAAAACTAATTAGCGATGGTCGTGAAACATTCGCTTTGGGTATTTTTACTTATCGTATTCGTGATTTTTCCTTCCTCACTCTTCCGCAAAGAGGAGGAGGAGACGAGGATGGCGACGAAGGTGATGGAGAGAGGATTCAAGGTCTCTTTGCTTCTTTTTCCCCGTGTAGATTACTCTCGATTAAGCTTTTGCTGATGCTAAAATATAATATTGTTATTCTTTTTTTTTTGAATTCTTTTGTTATGAACACGACGAAACAGCTGATCTTAGGATCTCAGTCGATGGCAAGAAAAAAGATTTTGGGTGAAATGGGATATGATTTCACTATCGTGGTAAATGCTTCTGGGTTTGATATTAAGTTAGTGTTTAGTTTTCACTTAGACTGTAATAATTGGATTTTTGGGAATATGTATGGTATGGTATTGGGGGGGATGAAGACTGCAGACATTGATGAGAAAGCTATCAGGAGAGACAATCCTCAAGACTTGGTCGTAGCTCTCGCTCAAGCCAAGGCAGATGAGATAATATCGAAGCTGGGAGGACACAGCCAGTTTGCTCAAGATCCTCGACCTACCTTGTTGATTACTGCTGACACTGTATTATTTGCTTATTTATTTTCTTTTTGAGTTTTTTACTACTATTAGAATTTCCTCTTGTGGCTATATATTTTGAGCTGTTGTGTTTAATGGGAGTGTCTTCTTAGGTAGTTGTGTACAAAGGTATCATCAGAGAAAAACCAACCTCCAAAGAAGAAGCTCGCCAATTTATCGAAGGTCCCTTCCCTTTTTTTTTGGTGTGCAACTTCAGTTGCTGATGTTCTGTAACGAAAGGATGTAATGTCATTGAGCATTTTATTTGTTTTGTGTGAAACAAACCAACACAGGCTATTCCGGGTCACACGGTGGCGTTGTTGGATCTGTTATTGTAAGCAACTTGAAAACTGGTGTTCAAAGAGCAGGCTGGGACAAAGCTGAGGTATCACTACTCTTCACACTAACCACATATACTTTCTCTTCTATTTCAATTGACATTCCTTGTTTTTATCATATGAGAGGGTATAGAAATATAATTTCCTACACTAGATTTTTTATTTTATTTATATTATAACTATTTCTTGTGGGTTGGAATTGAGTAATTCTTTTGAGTGACGCAGGTTTATTTCCAAGAGATACCAGCAAAAGTCATAGACGATCTTGTAAAAACCCCCCCACTCATTCTTCTTTTCATCCTATCAACTCAGTCTCTAACTTTGTGTTCTCAATCTTCAGGTTGATGATTCCATAACTTTCAAGGTTGCTGGAGGATTAACCCTGGAGCATCCCCTCATTTCCCCCTTTATTGATACCGTGGTTCGCCCTGCTTTCTCCATTATAATGAATCTTTTGCTGTGTATTCTGTTCTGTTCTGTTACAACCATATTGCATACATGTTCAGAAACATTATGATAAACATCTTTAAAATCGTTTACGTTGTAATCGTGTAAGGTGGGAGGAGTTGATACTGTCATGGGACTTCCTAAAGAACTCACAGCAAAATTCATTACCGATGTCTTGTAGCTGAATCCCCCTTACTCCTCTATGAAGTCTTAGATTGGCTTATACTCTGTGGTTCTTAAGATTTTTGTTTGGTTCATTCTGTAATCAATCGTATATGTTGTAAGTGGATGAAACATAGATTTACCTTTATCGTTATCCCCAATTATTGATGATGTTTGATGTTTACGGACTCCAATCTCCTCGTTTACCCGAAATAAATCCTTTGTAACGGTTTGGCAGTTTAAACAAGTTAGAGCATGAGCATTGGTGAACCCCTTTTGGGGTTCACCAAATTTTTTAAATATTTTCTTGTGGGTTCATGAACAGTTATGAACCCGAATTTGTTGTTTTCTGCATTAATGAACCCGAAGAAGGAGTTCATAGAAATAAAATAATAATATTTTTTTATATTTTTTAAAAATTAAAAATTATTCAGAATACATAAAGAAAAATTCTAAAATAAATTATAGAATTTATGAAAACATTTTATGCAATACATTAAGAGTAGAAACATGAGTTAATTTTCTAAATTTTTTTTTTTTTCATGTCTATAAACCTTGGTTTTCTCATATGGACATGTTCATTTCTATAAAGTGTCACACTTCGTAGAGTTTGCATTCTATTATTATATGTTTACATTTTATGAGAAATAAAGTTGGTATATGTGTTAGTTCTATTGGAGTGATGAAATTTAGTTCTTGTTGCTGGATCATAGACTAATTGTAGTATAGATAGAGTAACTCTGATGGAAGAAGTGGCTAAGGCTTTCGTATACTGATCATATGTTAAGGTTTGGATAGCTGTGATGCTCGTTAGGTTCTTTTAAAGAAAATGTTTGTTGAAATGTTTATCTTGATGGGTCCAATCTATGATGGATAAACGACCCTCGGATTGTACAAACGATGGTAACCAAAGACACAGCAGGTGTTGTACAAACGACCCCCGGATTTTTCAGGCATAGAGCCACCGACGATGGTAATCTCGAGACGTTTGGAAACTTCAGAAAGCATTGCGGTTGAAGGAGAAGCATCACCACCTGCATCAATGTCTTCTGCAAAAGCTCTGAAACTATCTCTGGCATAGGGAGTGTTCCACATTTCCTGAAAACAAAAATCCATTTGCTTTAACACTTGTCTCATTAGTTGCAAACTCACATAGAATCACTAGCTAAGCTACGTATTCCATTTCAGCATTCACCATAAGCTACCAATGGTTAGAGTCAAGCCAAATCTAGACAATTGCATAGAGAGAGAGATACGCAAAAATACCAAATCCAGATTCTGATATCATATCACACAGCCAAGTCATCGTCAAAAAAATAAAAAGCTTATAAAAATCAGCTGACCTTAACGCCACTTCCTGGCGAACACCATATCTTACTTTCTTGTCGAAACATCTAGTACTCCTCTTCTTCCGAAACCTATCCAAGGACTGTGCCCTTTGCGGATGGCTATAGCGGCTCTGGTACTCCACAACAGCAGGCTAAAAAAAACGAAAGTGACAGAGAACAACATAGCTGAAAGTCACCAACCATTATGCAGGATTTAAACACACAGAAACAACAGAGAGAAGTTATACCATATGATTATTCTGTTGAGCTAGTTCCATCCCTTGCTACACAGAAAAGAGCTCGGTAGAACCACCCAACAGCGACAACACAGCATCAACCTACCAAATCACAATTGTTTTTAAAGACTTAGCACAAAGCATAAATCTTCCCACTACAGATACACAAAGTATTCACCTTTTCAAGACCAACAACATCAAAAACGTAAACTTGGCCACGGAACGAGATCGTTAGCTGATTAGCCACCACTATACCTTCCACTATCGCAAATAAAAACGATAGCCACCATCTAAAGCAATTAGAGGAGGGAGAAACAAAATAAACGATTTAGTAACTTTGTTTCAAAGAAGCACACAAGTCACAAGAAAACTAAACACACATATAACTCTTGATCTTCTCGTGACCATCTAATCGTCAACGCTTCATCATCATCATCGGGAGCCAACACGAGGAAGCTCGACGAGGTAGATCCCATAAAGTGCTCTCTAAGCTGCATCCAAAACCCTCCTCTCCCTTCTCCTCCACCACCATCTCCACCGCCTCCGTCATGTCCTCGTCAACGGAATTCAGAGTTTTCAATCAAAATCAAAATTAAAACAGATTTTTCAATCAAGATCGAAAAAAGGAAATCCAGTTAAGAAACATAAGAAGCAGCAAAGAGGCAATCCAGATCGAGAAAATGAATTATGATCGGAATTGATGAAAGTCATGAGGGTTTACCGGAGAAAAGAGAGAGAACACGACACTGAGGGAGAGTCTCTCTGCTTGACACCTGGTTGGAACCGTATCATAGGGGATCACTCATAAGACTCGGTTCACAGAATTTAACTCATTTTTCATTTTCTTTTTTCTTATTGGGCCTATGAATCCGCGCTATAAACCCCTTAAAAACTTGCAATGCGCCTGCTCTTAGGATGACATGTGTATGTTCAACTCACTAACTGGGTCTGGTTTGGTTCGGTTTCTGTTGGGTACACTTTAGTATCCAACTAGATCTTTTTTTTTAAATAGTTTGGATTCGAGTCAATTAGGATCCCTTATAATTAAAATAAATGTAAATATTTGTAACTTTTGGGCAATGGGCATCTAGTGAATTTGGACTGGTTCAGATATTTAGGACTCGAAAATTCAAGGTACCTAAAATGGTTTAAAATTTGAAAAACATATAAGAATTAGAAAAATACCTAGAAATATTCAATTTTTTAAAAACTCATCTAATATTCTACATGAAACCCGAGAATGCTCAATTTTTTATCTGAAACATATTTCTAAGAATCTACTTGGAATCTGAAACTATGTCCAAAAATCTAAATCCAAAACTTATAAAATTATAATATTGAAAATATTTCAAATATATACAATATATCCCAAGTAATATATACAAAATATTTCAGGTATTATTTTGGATAGAATCCTGACGCAAACCAAAATCCACAAGTCCAGAAAAGAAACCTAATAAATATTTAATCATAGACGTGGATTCAAATCAAATTTATATTTTCGAATCGGCTCCGGTCGAGTTTTGAATCAGGTCAAATGTCTAGCCTATCACGAACTCCATATCTATAATATGCCTAATAGCAGTGGGAGTATTTTGGTATAGGAGATGGTACTGAAAAAAAATGCACCAGTTAGCTCTGGATCACCGTATCAGAACATATTGATCTGACAATCTCCCAGACATTGATACATTCCACTCGTACGTTGGTTCAGTATTTTCGATATAACTCCGCATCTTCTTTTGTGTTCTATTTTGTCATTATTTTCCTTGGGTACAATAAATTATTTAGTATAATCATGAGGACCAGCTTTGGGCAAAGCTATATAAAACATTTGCAACAGCTCCTTCTTCTCTTCGAAATTTTTGAAAAAAAATTACATAGATTTAAACCTTCAAAAATATTTTTTAGATCCCACAAACTAGTAAATTATTTTTATATAAAACATGTTATAGGCCCCAAAATCTCAGGATTCTATTAATAACTACTTCCTCCGTTTTCAATTAGATGTCATTTTGAAACAAAATTTCGTTTCAAAATAAGTGTCGTTTTATGATTTTAATGTAAAATTTATTGATTTTCTATTCTAATATATTTTATATTGATCGAAACTTGGTTAGGTGTATTGGTAATGATGTTTTTATCTAATAAATATACAAAAATAAATATTTTATTAATATGTGTGCCGACGTCTACAACGACAAATAAAGTGATATTGAGGAAGTAATAATTATTCCTTTCGTATCAATATAAATGATTTTTAAGAGTTTTTATTTTTAAAAAGGTAAGTAAGATTCTAATAAATCTAGATAAATTTAATATCATTCAAAACCTATAACCAATTACAAAATAATATATATTTTTAATTGGTTAAAATAGTTTTATTTAATGATATTTCATCCAACCAAGATAAATTACGTACAATATTGTATTTTCTTAATTTTTATAAAAAAAAATTAAAAAACAATTAAAGTGATAGAGAGAGAATAGTACCATCTGATGTTTAAAGTTTAAACCCACTTATGGTTTAGAAAACTTTAGAAGTATGAAATCCCTGTAACATAACTAGATTTAATGAAAACATAACTAGATTTAATGAAAACTTGATACTTAACTATGTACATGCTGGTGCCTTGACTCAAAAAAGAAACTTTATAAACTACGTACTTCGATAGAAGCAAGTTTATGATATGCTTTGTTTTGGAAATATCAAAAGTAGGCAAAAAAAGGTAAATAGCAGAGACATTCTGGTTGTATTTTGTAACTTTTGAGAAATGATCCCATTGTTTCCCCTCGAGTAATGTGATTTCCAACCCGAACAGCATACTACTCCTTCTGATTCAGTATACATGAAGTTTTAGGTGATTTTTATTCTTTAATAATAAATAATGTTTTCACAGTGTAACTTTATTTTTATCAAAGTTATAGGTGATCTTTATACATAGAGTTATAGATAGATGTTTTCGCATATCTTCGCAATAGTGAGTTTTAGGTATCTTTATACATGGAGTACTATTAATCAACTGTATTTTAAACTAACAAAAAAGTGTATTTAAAACTAATTTAATAGTCCAGCTTTTTGCATGGAATGCATGATGCATGCGTGAGGAAAATCTACTTCCGGGCCATTTTCCTCGGAACTCTTAAAGTAGTGAGTCGAGGCATGGGCCCCGGCATAATCCAAAGAGCGGACGTCATCAACATATTTGGATATACGCACAATTGCCTTCCAAGTTTGAAGATTAATTTTTTTTGTCATTTGAGTTTATGTCATCACATTCACGTAGTATTTTATGTTAAGCGTAATTGTAAAGCACATCTTAAGTTCGCAATTACTACTATAATCTCTGTTTCTACAGTAGATATATGATCTTACAAAAGTTGATTATAGTGTGCCGGATTCGGTATGTAATGATTTAACGCTATGCTCAAGAAGAAACTTTTACTTTTGCGCTAGAAAATCGTTTAAATGGGTAGCATTATTAGTTTTTTGACCTTTTCTTTTTCACTTTTTAGAGAACGTCTTCTTTGACCCATCAAGATTCACTCAAATATTCAACATCAGAATCTATACCTCCTGCTAAAACTCGAATGGACAGGAACAAAAAAAGCCATCGTACACACACACGCATATATATATATATATACCGCTGATAAAATTTGCTCTCAAAAGAAAAAAATTGCTCTTTATTAATTTGATGGTTGGTTGGTTGCAGATGTATGACAGTAGGAGGTTATGTGAGATGATTATAGAAGGGTTTTGTCTTTTAACTAATGGGTTTTCTCCTTTCATAAGTCATAACTTTCTTTTATATATAAAGTCATAATTTTTTTCTGTCTCTGGGAACTCTACAAAATCTCTACGAATATTCTTCTCGTTATAACAAAACATGAATGATTTGATTCTCTTGAAGCTTCCACGCTCAACCTACAGCGAGTCAGCGACTACCATTGTTCCATACGATATAGTATAGATTAAATGGAATGATACGTAGAATGAGTTAGTAATAGCTTTTTTTTTTGTTTAAGAATGAGTTAATAACAGCTTTTTTTTTGTTCAAGAATGAGTTAATAACTAATGCTTATTCTTCTCGTTAAATTCACCATCAACGAGCATCACTAAACACGTGAGTGAGAGTCGGAACAGGTGCTTAACAGGTGTGATATATGGCGTTGTGGAAAGACGAAGCTACACGCGTATTGAATGAAAGGAGCGCGTGAATAAGAGGCAGAAAAGAACAAGAACACAGTTTCGAGCGTAGATAAGGAAGAAGAACATTGCACATAAATGTTGATTGCCGTAACAAAAATCGAAAGGAAAAATATAAATAGAAAGAGGCCTCGTGATCGGAGATTGAAAGTTTCTCTCTGATGCCTGAACTCTGTGCCCCTGCCTCCCCCTTGTCACGTGGGATCTTTTGACCAACCTTTGCCTTCTCCAGTAACCACACATCACATCACATCACTTCACTTCACATCACTCTTCTTTTTCCTTCATATTTAGGTACATTTTAGTAATTTGTGACGCAAAGTAATCGAATATTTGCGGAAGAGAGAATTATAAATTCAACTCTCCCTAACTAAGAGCATGTTTAACGGTGGAACCCCATTTGGGGTTTCAATTTTTCTTTTTTTTTTGTTTTTCATTTATTTAAAAAAAAATTAAAAAGTAATCAATTGCGGGCCACCATACGTCGGTGGGGCCCACAAACAGTATAAAACCCCAAGAATAATCGATCACAAGTTGATAACTTTTGTGACCGGTTTTATTAAAATTTGTGGATCCCACCACTTACTTTATCACTAAAACCCCTCCTATAACCCTCCGATAAACTTGGTCTAAGTAAACATTGTTTTTTTTATTGTAACAACTGTTGGGCCCAAATATGGCACCCTAGCTGACAATAATATCAGTTAAATAATAGAAACTGATAATGGACCGTGACAGGCCCACCACAGATTAACTCCTTAAATAAAGCTAAGACGAAGCCGGAGGCTGTTAGCTGAGAGCAACCCTCGAAGAGGTCACGGAAAAGAGGCAGCTCACATCACGAAGAAAGAGGCGCATGATCCGGTCAAACGGAAGCTGTTGCAGACCCCACAACTTACGGCGGATATCTCGGGAACCTGTTAGCGCAGGTCAAAACGGAGCATGAGG
>OVBX01003548.1:0-16595 GCA_900406325.1 Erucastrum elatum | reverse complement strand
TTCCGAGGACATTCCGAGGAAACCCAGAAATCGGGTTTCTTCGAAATGTCCTCGGTTTTTCTTCAGAAAATTCCGAGGACAGTCATTTGCCCTCGGAATTCTCTCGGAATGTCGCTGTTTTCTTGTAGTGAATGACTGAATCAACAAAATCATGATACGGGTCTGAATTATCTCAATTCCTTATAAAATAGTTTCATTTAAAATAAATATAAATCACGCAAACTAAATTTAAACTAAATTTAATAAAAGTATAGATTTTTTTCGAAATGCACAAATGAATTTTTCAATACAAAGAGTGTTGAATATATAAAATATTTTATTTGAATTAAAAAATAAGTGTAATATTAGTTTAATTTTGGGTTAAATAAATTAAATTAGATTACGGGTAAGAATTATTTAGAGTCTTCAAAATTTAGTCATATTTAAAACAAAAAAAGTCATAGAAGTAAATTTAAGAGAAATTTTATAAAAATTTAAAATATATAATTTATAAGAAATCATAATTTTTATTACGTAAAATATTTTCTAACAAAAAATATACCCGCCCTTATAAAGGGCGGGTCAAAATCTAGTAAAAGAATAGTAAACAACTACTAGCTTGACAAACACGTAGAGCCCAATAAGCGTGTTTGTCTCTAGAAGGCCAAATCCATAAGATGCGCTGCATCAGTTCCTCCGGGTGAGAAAAGATTCGCCCACGAATCTTGCTTGCCACCCTCACAAAATGAATAAAAATGCTTGCAGTTGAAGAGCTTGGGTTTGTGTAAGTCCCTCCGGGCTTCACTTGGAAGGTAGGTGAGCTGAGACTCTTTAACGCTTCAAGTCGTTTGAACTTATGCGACTTAATCTTACGGCGCTTGTTGTCAGATGCGGTCTCAATGGAAACACTAGAAGCTCCTAACTTGCACGGTGACTTTGAAAACATGTTGTTGCAGGTAGGTTGTGGCACCCTGTGTGAAGCTGAATCAACAAACAATAGTTTGCTTGTTTCGCAAGAAATATTCGTCCAATATAATGTTATGGAAATGAACACCACACGTGGGCTGCAAACAGCTTTAATTTTCCACACCAAAACTCCACCATTAATCTCAAAGCAAAACACAGTAATTCATAACATGGTTGTGAGCGTACCACGATGAAGCCCAAAATCCTCGTGAGTCCACAATAGCCAAACAACGTGCGAATCATCTTTGCCATCGTCTGCAAAGTCATTGCGACATCCACCGCCCGGAAACCATGCATACATTAATTTATTATGTTCCATCACCATTGAATTTAAAATAATCTTCTCCAACCAGCTTCTTGCACATATACTACCACGCTGCAAAAGTCCGAATGTAGATATCAATGCCATGTGAACACAAGGAGGCCACTTAAAATAAATCACTCTCCTAATAATGAGCTCAAGCATCAGATGACACCCTATATGGAATACAACACGCGTTACGCGCCGAACAAAATAGACCAAAGATCTCACAAGTTGGATTTCCATAGCTCGCACTAAAACAAGACTTGCTGAAAACTTCTCTGCAAACTCCACATAACTCAAGAGAGAATTCCACTGCGCCATGATCTGGAAAATATTTTTATCCACATAAACGTCACAAGAAAATCTCAACTCGAACGAAGCGAGGAGAAGTAATATTGGTGCAGCCCTGGAATGGATGTTTTTCCCGGATCTCTTGTATGTGGGTTAATGCTTTGATAATCCTTGCAAACAGAGAATCAAAGACTCAATCTGTTTTAAGGCGTGTAGATAGATGATAGATGATGATGATGAACTTTGCTAAAGAACTATGGTTTGCTCAGAAGCTGTTTTGCTACTGAAACACAAGATCACCTTGTATTGTTTAAGATGATTCACTAGGAATTCATTCCCTTAGTGAGATCAATGTTCTTGAGCTGAACAGAGAGAGCTATAAGACTTGAAACAACTTGAGAAAAGTTTTAGATTGAAAGTTGAATAAAAAACAAAGCAAGCTGCTTGCACAGCCTTAAACAAATCGACATAAACCCTAAAGCTAAACCAAATTGGTTTAATCCCCTTCCTAATACTAATAACCCACGAAATTGAGTCTTATTAAACCTCTAATCCCAATTAAAATTGGTTTACTAATCCTAATTATCTCTGGTTTAAATTAAATGAAAGCCCAATAACCAAAGCTATTACATAATACAGTATTTAAATTCAACCAACAGGCTGGTTTATCTTGAAATTCTCTCTTGAAACCAGCTCCCCCACCCCCACGTTTTTGATGAAGTTAGAAGACTCTTCTCTTGTGCTCTCAGCCTTGACCTGGTCACTGGTCCCTTCCACAAGCTAGCTAGCTCATCCAATTCTTCTCTTCTCAGGAACAGTTCAGATTCATCAGCTTCAAGCTCCTCTTCTAAGTCAGGTTCAAGATCTTCCTCATCAACTCACTCAGCTCTCCAATGTCTCTGGTCATGGCTACACCAAATATCTACGGACCACTTTTAAATATCAACCAAAGAGACACTTTCCACTGTTTCCTCAATGATGGAAAGAGAAACAACAAAGCTTCTCTACCATTGACGGCATAACGTGTAAATAGCCTCCATGAGACATAAGGTACAAAGAAATCCATAGACTACAAAGAGCAGGACCATATTCCTGAAGCTTCACACCACAATGGTCAAATAAGTGAGAAATATTAGAGACCCATGCTTGAGAACAGAACTCAAACCCAGAGTCAAACAAACATTGTATTATGCTAGCAAAGGACTCTTCACGATGAATAAAATCAAGGAGTTGATGTCGTCTTGATGTCAGAGCGTTCATCACGACTCCAAAACTGAGAGTTAGGGCATGACTGGTTCAACCGCAGCGGTTGCGGGAGTTTGCGGATGCGGGTAGTTGCGGTTTCTAACGGTTTTAAGTAATTTGTACGACTGGTAGTGCGGTTAGAAATTTGTGCGTTTGCGGGATACTTATGACTGGTTAACCAGCGGTTGAATAATAAATTAATAGTATTTATATTTTATATAAATATAAAAATACCAAAAATCATAAGATTGTAATAAATATCAAAGTTATATTTAGAAAGTTAAAGTTTTAAAATTTTTAAAATAATAAAAAAACTTTTATTTTAAAATTTTATAGTATTAATTGAAATATAATAGATATATTTTTAGTATTTTAATAATTTTAATTTTAATTTTTTATTGAATATTTTCTTTTTTTTATTTATATTGTTTTTGAAAAAAGAAATAAAAAGTTACCCTCCCGCAACCGCCCGCAACCGCAAACGCTAGCTGAAACCATCTTTTGTATTTATGAGGTTTGAAGCGGTTTGAAGCGAATTGAAGTGATTTGAAGCGGTTTGAAGCGGTTTAGAACGGTTTGAATGATTGTTGCAAAACGCCAACAACCGCTACCAATCGCAAAAGCTGCGTTTGCGGGTGGTAGCCGGAAAACCAGTCTAACACCTTAGTTTTCATTAATGTGTAATATCCCTCACCAAGAGAGAGAATTGAGTGCAGGCTGGCGGTCTAACGACAAGGGTGTACAGGTTTGCTGACACTTCTCGTGCATTATGAAAATCATCAGGAGAATACCACAAACACCTTTCCTGACTCACAAGCAAAATCGCTCCTCCAAGAACGTATCGCTGATGTATAGGTAAAAGTACTGAGTTGTAGACTATGCACATCTCTTACTATCCGCTTTGAATATATTGGAGAACCCTTGATGACCACAGGAATCTAGGTTCCACCATGTCCGTATATACTAAGAACACACATGAGCTACAAGACTTCACCACACACTGAGAACAAGCGACGATACAAAGCTATCTCAAACTCCACTTCGATCAAATACACTGAAAGATCACTATGAGAGACAGTGTCATGAAATCTCAGACTCCAAACAGCACAGAACTTGTTCTCTTGCCTGTTTACCGACGAGATTTCACAAAGGAGGAAATCAAGAGAATGGTGATGATGTGAATGTGACATCTCAGCAAAAGCTTCCATAATGAATTCTTCATTACACAAAAGCAAAATCGCATTCCTACCCAGCCTAAACATACGAAAGCATGACCGTACCCGTTTAGAAAGCCACTTCATACTCCGCACATGGTGGAAAGAACACCAACGGCATGACCGTAAGCAAGATAAGAAGAAGCACCCACGTTCAAGAATCAATGTTGCCCACAAAAACTTAGACTACACTACACCAACCAATGCACATGCCAAGAAGGCATCAATTGGAGACACTAAGATGGTAGAATAAATTACGAAATAATCAGCTTTGTAGACTTGCATAATCTTCACTTTAACAAGCCTACTTGAACCACCATCATAAGGAACCACACTAGCCATGAGAACATTCCATTTGAATTCAAATCATGTGATTCCATTTGTCCACAAAGAGATGCTTACAATAAGAAAAATCAAGGTATCGATGGTAATGATGATTTGATGCCTTCGTTACAGCTCCAAAAAAGATGAGTACATCTGAGAGAGCCACTACCATCGTAAAAACACGCCAATGACTACAAAGTTGTTGTCTCCACCGAGGATGAACCCATTCCACAACCAGCCCTTTCTGTCCATATTGACTAGCGCCAATCGCTTGACAGTGCAGCTTTACTGACTTTCAAGAATCCATGCTCTCTTGATGCCGAGGCTTAGACATGGAAAGGGGAGTGACCGCCACATTAGATGAAAAGCCATATGATAACCACTTCGTCATGAAACACTTCAAAGGATTTCGTGATTGTTTTAGTGGTTCTACACTCAACATGGCAACACTTTTATTGTCATAAGAGGGAAAGTTTATTGGGCTGTCCATTCCAAGAGCTTTTTCTGAAATTTTTGAGTTTGAAGGGGACACATAGATTCTTTCCCTTAGTTGAATTGTCTTGAAGCTCCCATGGAAAATTATTTTTTCTAATCCCCATTGACTACCAAGTACATGAGGTCGTACATTTTTTTTTGTATTGATCTTTCCCACTGTGATGAAAGGTATTCGTACTGTGAAAAATATCTGGTGGCTCTTTCATTTGTTGTTGATCTTCCATTTTCCATACAACACAATCCATGGGCTTGCTATCAGTAGTACTCTGAATTCCTATGAAATCCATGTCATCTCTGTTAAGTATGCCAACCGTTAAATCTTTATAAGATTCACCATCACGAACTGCAACTCCACAACAGATGTACTCCCATGAAAACTCATCTCTCTTATCTGATAAGATTTCATCATCAAGAGCATCATAGATGTTGACAACATGTTCATCATTGATCTCCTTTTCGTGGTAGAGGTTTAACAGGTCGTCTTCCGTTTGAGAAAAGGGATATGGCTTCTCGTTGCCGATCCGCCAATGAATTTCTCCACAGCTAGTAACCAATAATTCTACATCATTAACTTAGAAAACCGGCTCGTCGTCATATATGCCAAATACAGGTTCACCCAAAATCTCAATCTCGGTGTAGAGATTTTTTTCACTTTGAGAAAATAGATCTGGTGGTGCTTCACTGCTATATTGATCCATTAAGATGAGAAAATTGTTATAAGTCATTATGTAGAAGAAGAAAAAGAAAATTCTTATTGCTTGCTATAATACCAAACTGGCGCAAATAAGCTCAAAGATCGTTGATTCCAAAAGGAATGACCGTTTGACGAGAACTCGATGACCGTAATTCCGAAGAATGGCCGTTCAAACGAAGGTTTTTGATATTCGTTGATTCCGAAAAATGCCGAAAACAAGGAAGAAGAACAAAGTTCTAGGGTTTTTTTTTTCTATTCAATATATCGATTGTTTCTTTACAAAGCGATTATCCTATTTAATACTATACAAAGATCAGAATCATATATCTTATTCTAACTAATCTACAAAAAAAATATATTATCTTTAAGTAAAAGAATAGTAAGCAATTACTAGTTTGAACACATAGAGTCCAATAAGCGTGTTTGTCTCTAGAAGGCCAAATCCATAAGATGCGCTGCGTCAACGAGGAGAAGAAGAAGAAAAATGTTTATACACATGTTGAATAAAAATTAATTCCCCTAGGAGGAACTGGGCCCGGATTTCAATGGTTGAATAAGGGGACCCAGTTAAACCCTAAGTTCATTTCTTGCATGAAATTGCTTTTGTGCTACAGCGGGTCTAGCTGTTAAGCAGCAAATATCTATTATTTTTATAATAATTATACACAGTTCTGTTTGATCAAAATTAGCTTATGTCATTTTGAGAGCAAATATAATATACGCAGTTCTGTTTTATATTCATTTCATTCATTTTCAATGGCCACCGTCTCTTTTACAAAACCGATAATACGGACAATTATTTGACAATTAGCATTGTAGAAAATAATGATACGAAAAAGGATGAAAACTAAGCTCTTTTCAAAAAAAAAAAAAAGAAAAAGGATGAAAACTAGATTAACATGTTATAAGAGAAAAGGTGCTAAAAATATTAGGATCCATTAGGGTTTGGGAATTGGACTGAATAAGAATTATACTTAATTATTGTCTATAGATATGAGCAAGGTGAGATGTATTGAAGACACAAACGAAGGCAATATAATAGTAGTTACTTGGTCGTTGTCTCCGAATCAGAATGAGAAAGCAAAAGAAGATCGCAGCAAGGTGACGAAAATGATAGATTGCTTAGATATAATCAACGACTCTGCGTTATAAGAGATTATGCTGAGGTTGCTATAAGGCAAACTTTGCTCTAAAAACAATGAGATTGGAGTGGTCTTCGGCTTGTCAAGAAGAAGGGTAGACGTTTAAATATTTGTTGCAGAGAGAATTTTTTCACAAGTTCTTTTATCTTTCAACCACTTGGAACATTCATTCACCCTATCAGTATCACTTAGAAAAAATTAACCATAAACTAATCTCTTTGAATCAACATGTTTCAAAAGATTGATGAGGAGAGTTATAAACAACAATAAATTTCTAAAAGATTGCCGAGAGTATAGTTAAGTTGATCAGTTTTCAAAAACAAAAAACAGCCAACGCTGATAGAAGTGCAATATTTTCAGATGCTAATGTGTTTAATGTTCAAATATTCATTAGTTTCACGTTTAAAAAAAATATTTCCGTTATATACTACAAGCCTAAGAATAACTTTTTCTATAATCTATTAGAGCTAATTTTCAGTATTTTATGATTGTTCTGCATAAACTTTATCTACTTTAGTTTTTTACTGATCAACTTCAATTATTTTTCACTATTAGACTATTCAACTGACATACAAGTAAAATTCAATCTATCACCACATGACAAACTTCTCTTTCCTGGAAACATGAAATAGCGTACATGAAATTCGCTGTTTGAGTTGGATGGCGCGGGTCGAAGAAGATATACATGTCCGGTTCCTTACATGCCTTTGAGAATGGCAAACAAGTCGTGGTTGACCCTCCATTATATACTTTAGGACAACATGGGCTTGTAGTGTTCAATAGATTCGAACTAACTTTATTGCTAGAGGGTCCACGAAGTCCCAACATGAAGTTGAAGTAGTCAGAATATAGGAAGGAAGTGTTTGACAGTCTATGATGCATATGTGACAGGCTTTCTCTAAGCTGAACATTGAAAATGTTGATAGCACGGTTTAAAGAGTCGTCGCAGCTTCCACGAGGTACCGTCTTAGCAATGATATTTGGGTAACATCCTAAAGGTTTAATGTTGTTGACGAAGAAATTCCGTGCTCCTAAGTTATATAATCTCTGCAAAATAAATTAAAATCTTAAGCAAAACAAATATTCCTTTTTTTTGATCAAAAGCAAAACAAATATTCCGTGCTCCTAAGATTAGCACTGTAAAAATCGTTCTATTGGCGGTTTTGTTTCAATGTATTTTCATTTCCAAAATAATCAAATATGCATCATTAGCTGCGAGAAACTCTTATGGGTATTACACCAATAAAAACACATAATTATGAATTTATTTATAGAATTAAATTTATATCAATAAAACATATAAACGATTGGTAAAATGTCATGTACCTTAAGAGTCTCTCGAAAAATTTTGTTTGTTTTTTCTCATTTGAGAAATTTATTTCCTTCCTTTCATTTAATTTTATTACCTTTTAGTTTAATGGAGATATCCTCATTGAAATTGTTCTAAACGTAAGGTTTTTTTTCCAGAAGACCCATTTCGCGTCTTTAACTAGACACTAGATTTTGATCTGCGCTTAAAGTGCGGATTTTGTTTTTTCTTATTAAAATCTAACTAAAAAGATATATACAGACTGACGATGCATTGAGATTGGTTCAGATTCGAGCCAAAGACAAAGTATCTATTAAGTATTTTTTTTGGACCAACGATCTCTGATAGTCTGAATCTTACTCGAAGTCCGATAGAATACTCAAATTGCCTAAATGTTTGTATATATTAGATATATTTTGATATTTCGAATTTGATGTCATACTATGAATATTTTTTAAGTTTTGGGTTTTGATTTTTGGTTATAGTTTCAGGTTTCAGATAAAATTTCAAAATTTCAAAATATATTTTGGGTATTTTGATAAAATTTTAGATACTTTTTGTTATATCAGACCAGATTTCATGTCAAATTCGGATCATTTCGAGTATTTAAATATATTTAGATATTTTTTGTGTTTTATGTATTTTTAATGTTTTTAGATACTTTGAATCTTTTTCAGGTCCTAAATATCTGAACCGATCCGGATCCGTTAGGTATCCAAAAATTACAAATAGTTTATATGTATTTTATTTATTGATCCAAACCCAAAATGAACTGACACGAACCTAAACAAAAAGTTGGTAACTATATAAGATATTTATACAAATTGATAGTCAAACTTTAAATGTATATATAATGTCTGTTTATTGATATATAAATATTATTGTTTTATTAGAATTGAAAAAATCTAGGATAGTTTAAGAAAAATCAAAAAGAATAAATATTAGTTTAGAACTTAGAGTTTTTTTATTGGCTATTATTCATATACTTTCTTTTGACATCGCTAATATTCATATATTTGAAATTACCACACAAACATTTTAGAAAAGCCAAACATTTTAGAAAAGCCGGACAGTGAAAATTGACTAATAGCACCGCTTGAAAATGAGTACTATATTACCGCATGGGATATATATATATATATATAATACTAATGTGTGGTATAAGAAATATACTGTACAATTATATTATTATGGAGTCTAGAAAACTATACGATTTTGACTAATTCATTTGAAAACCACGAAAAGTAAACAATATATTTGAATGCAAAAGTTACATATCGACACATATAGAAAATCTCTTTTCAAATTTTATTTGGTAACTATAATATCTAGAGAGACATTTTTAATAGACCAGATATGTCAATAAAATTTCTAAAAATAACATATATCTAACAAAAAAAATCTAATATGTTACCTTAAATTTAGGAAAAAATCTTGATAAGATTCGTATGATACAAATATTTATAGGATTTTATTTGGTTATTATAATAAAGGGTAGTTTTAATATTTGGTTATATGTTATGGGTTAAACTAAAAATCAAAAGGTCGAAACAACATTTTTAAGTAGATTTATTAAAACTCATTTTCTTTTAATAGTATTGATTCCTACTTGAAACTAATAACGTAGTGGCTAAGGTAATGTCTTTGTACCTTGACTTGTATCAAGAACTCATTAAGAAGCTTGCTTGCAAACTCATTCGCCTCGGTTGCGTTCTTCTTATAAGTGAAAGCGTAATCATTGACCCCAATCGCGGTCATAAACAACGATTCACCTAAGTGGCTACTAACCTCTGACTGCGTCTTGAATTTTTTCTTAAGATTCTTCTCAATGGTTTTATTGAGTAGATCGATTTGGACATTCATCGAGAGACATCTTCCCTGCCATACAAAGAACATTAATAAAACTCATTGTAGTTTTCAGATATTGCTAAGATCTTTTGGTGAAATATTGAAACTTACAAATTGCTTTCCTGTGTCAGGAAAAATCCCACAGCTAGCAGAAGCATAGTTAATACCCGTTGAGAGGTTATTTTTTTCTTTTTTAGATAATCCCATGTAAGCAGGAACCAAAGGAAGCCCATAATAAATAGCTGAAAGAGAATAACATAAAAACAGGGTTCATTTTCTTTTTAATTTTCTATAACTTGTGTGACTCATTACACACAAAAATAGTTAACTTACAAATAACTAAATCTACATTGTTGCTACAATTTAAATTAGTGAAAATGTTAACCCTCTTTGTTATTTTTCATGACTTATAGAAAATTGAAAAGAATATTAAAGCCTCCTAAAATGTAAGAAATCAAAACGTTAATAATTATTTTTGTTCTTACCAATATAATCAGCAATTGTTTTGCCATCACTAAAACGGCCGGTAGCTTTGCCTCCTTCAAAGTTAGAACCATAAGGTTTAAAATTCGCTCTGACTAGTGTCAGAAGATAATTATTGTTTCCCGGATCAACCAATGAATCTCCAATAACATACAAAGCTGGAAATTTCCCACCAAAAAGCACGGCCTCTTGTTTTGATGGCTTCGTTGAGTTAATGGTGGTAACATTGAGAGGACAGAAGAGGAGATAAAGAAGGTATGACTTTAGAAAAGAAGGCAAACCCATTTCTTGTATTTTCCGGTTTATTGAAAAAAAGAAAGAACTTTATTAACCTTGCAAACTGCAAATCGACTAACATTAGATGAAAAACTGATGATACATATGGGAAGTATCTTTGTATCAGTAAGAAATATGATGTAAGAACACTGAAAAGAAAAACACAGAGAAAATGATAATGAGAGAGTCAGAAAGAACAAGGAGATACCGATGAAAGAGGAAGAAGCATATAAGAAAGATCAATAAAGATACAGCTATTTATAGCATTGCTTTATAGGACAATGGAATCGAAATTATTCATAGCAATTATTATCTGGCATGATTTTCTGCTCGATGAACGTATGAACCCAAAAGTACAAAACATTTTGATCATAAAAACGATGTGACGTCCAAGATATATAACACACGTGTTGTGTCAATATGTAAATGTATTCGAGTGGTTTGAGAATGGACGTAATAGCAGCAGTGTCGTGCTCAGGCTCACCGAAACTTAAGACAAGCGAAAACAATGTGATCCTTTTCATATATAAGAAAGCTAAATAATAATAATATTGTTCTAAAACATACATAAAAGTACCAACAAAACCAACAATATAGAAAATTTAAAGCATTACAGTATTAAACTTTTTAAGAAAAATATTATTTACCAAACTGACATTAAAAGAAGTCCAAGTAAAACAACAATTATAAGGATGCAAACTATGAACTTGAACATATATAACCAACAAAAAAACCCTCATTAGAAAAAAAATTATGCCCCTCTATTTTACAAAGTTTTTGTAGCCTTAGGCAATTTCCTTTATCGAACACACTAAGCAACGTTATGAATGGTGGAAATAGTAAATATTTATAAATACAACTCTCTATTGTCATAATCCATATGATACATTAGAGCATCCACATTGAGGGTTGTAAAGAGGTTCATGGACTCAGGTTCATAAGTCCAGATTTAAAAAAAAAAATGAAAAAATGAGGTTAATCCCGCAACCCGGGTCTTACGAGTGACCCCGTATGAGACGGGTTCACGCCAGGTGTCACGCTTCCATTGGCGACGCGTTATTGACGTCACGAGGAGGATCGCGTAGAGTAATTAATTTTCTCTCATTTCTGAAATTAAATAGCTAGGGTTTGCTCCCGAGAGGCGATATCTCAAACGATCCCGACGTCCCATCTATTTTCTTCAATTTTCTCCACTTTTCTCCATCGAATCGAGTAGAGTGTCTCCTCCACGCAAATAGGTGAGTATCGAGTGGATTCACGGATACGTCTTAGCGTTTCTATTAGATTAGTGGGATTCTAAAATTAGGGTTCATATTTGATTTTGGGGGTTTTCGATTTTAGGTTTTAAATCGTCATCTGGGTTTCATATAGGGGTAGATCGAAGCGCTTCGTTGTCGATTACTGTGATTCTCAAATTAGGTTCATATTTGATTTTGGGGGTTTTCGATTCTAGGTTTTAAATCGTCATATGGGTTTCATATAGGGGTAGATCGAAGCGTTTCGTTGCCGATTAGTGTGATTCTCAAATAAGGGTTCATATTCAATTTTGGGAGTTTTTGATTCTAGGTTTTAAATCGTCATATGGGTTTCATTTAGGGGTAGATCGACGTGTTTTCTTGTCGAAATCGATATCTAGGTTTTCGATTCTAGGTTTTTTAGTTAGGGTTCGAAATCGAGATGAGGCTTTCTATTCTTTGTTTTAAATCGATATTATTTTGTGATGTTGTTGTAATCTGTTTGCTATTCTGGTTCAGATGGATCCCACAAAGGAGAGGAGAGATACAAAGAGGCATCAGGAGTACATAAACATGTTGGGAAATGTTTGTGATTAAGAATATGGAATTCCAAGAAGATGTCTCTGTGGTGGGAGAATCATTGACAAGGTGCGGGTGAAAGAGGAGCACGACACTCATCCTGGGAAGCGCTTCTTCAGCTGCATAGACTAAGAGGTAAGAGATAGCTCAGCTGGCTCATTTAATAGTATAATTTGTACAAAAAATGTTGTCTGATGTTTTATAATGTTGTCATCAAGGCTGATGGGTTACATTATCGTCAGCCTTGGGTGATAAGTGTCCAGGAGGAGATCGAACGACTGCGTAAGCGTGTGGACGAGGCTGAGCAGGTGACCAAGTGGGTGCCCAATCTCAATAGACAGATTGAGAGTGTTGAGGTTAGTGTCTTTTTTTGTAGGTGTAGCTAATAGGAAGTTAATATTTGGTTAAGTCAGTAACAAGGTTTATATGTTTCCATGTGCAGGCACATGTTAAAAGGCTCGCTTTGCTGCTTGATAGCCTCACTAGTGACCTTTATAATGTCACTGTGCTGGTGGCTGCTCTGGAGAAGGTCTGCTTCGAATAAAATCCAAAAGGTAAACACTGAAACTAAACTGAACTGAACTGAAGTAGAACTAGTTTCTCTGTAGGTTGCTTGCTGAACTAGAACTGAACTTGACTAGGTAGGTTTCGTGTTGTATTAATTAAAGTGAACTGAATGTGATGTGATGCTCTATAGAATACGAACTGAACTCGGGTGGTTGGTTGCTGTGATGAATGCTCATAAAATGCTTGAAAGTGGTTGTCTTTTGATGAATACTATCTGTGTAATACTTGTTCGACTTTTTTAAATATGATTTGATGTGTAATGAATGCAGTCTGTGTAATTAAGTATAATAAATTTTGGTTGTTAGAAACTAAAAGTAAAATATTAGTTTAAAAACATAGGCAATCCTTCTTCCCTAAACTCAAACTAGCCATGGGCATTCGGATACTTTTTCGGGTTCGGGTCGGATAATTCAGGTATCGGGTTTTCTGGATTCTGAAAAAATGTCTCTTTCGGATATTATAAAAACTAAGGTCGAGTTCGAGTCAGATCTGGTCGGTTTCGGGTGGGTATGGATACTTAAAAAACCCGGAAATTACGGGTAACCGTATTAAACGGATCGGATCCGGATAAAAAAAATCAAAAGTAACCAAACCTGCCTTTTTTGGATCCAAATAACCGAAGTTATTAGACTATACGACTAAGTTAGTTGAACTAACTAATTATAACTGGTGAAAAATATGAGTTTAAGATAAAGAACATAATATGCAAATTAATATAAAGATTGTTCTAAACCTAGTGTCTTGCTTTAGAACTCGAACTTGAGAGAGAAAGAGAGAGGAGGCCGAGTGGCTTTGTTTGTGAAAGTAGTTGTTGTGTTATTCATTATCAAGCAAAGCTCCTCCTTATATATGGAGTGTATAGCCGACCTAATACAAAAGCTAAGCAATGTGGGACTCTCTTAAACAAGTAGAGAAGTCGGCTGGATTAAATGAAATAACTAAGGCCCAATCCACATAAGGATGGCCGATTACAATAAGTAATATAATCTCGGTTAAGGCATTCCTAAACCTCCTAACCGGATGGTTTACAACACTCCCCCTGAATGCCATAACCATCTAGAGTTCATAATGCGTTTGGGATACTGCCTTGTTAAAATCTTTCCATGGTAAACCCAAAACCCAATGTGGTAAAAGGGAAGCCATGGATAGGAAAAAGAGTACAGCCGCATTACTCCCCCTGAAGTGAACATCAATGAAGGTCTCTGAGTGAACGCATACCAATCTGCAGCATAAGCTTCCTGAGTGTACATGTTGGTAATGCCTTGGTGAAGAGGTCGGCTGAATTCTCACTGGATCGGACTTGGAGTACCTTGACCTCTCCTTCTTTCTGAAGATCGTGGGTGAAGAAGAACTTGGGGAGAACGTGCTTGGTCTTGTCACCCTTGATGTATCCTTCCTTGAGTTGAGCTATGCAGGCCGCATTGTCTTCATAGATAATGGTCGGGCCATCTTTGTCGTCTGTGATCCCACATGCTGTTCGGATGTGATGTGTCATGAGTCTCAACCATACACACTCTCTACTTGCTTCATGGATTGCCAATATCTCCGAATGGTTGGATGACGTTGCGGAAATGGTCTGCTTGACTGATCTCCATGATATGGCCGTGCCTCCATATGTGAAAACATAGCCGGTTTGAGACTTAACACAATGTGGGTCGGAATTGTAACCTGCATCAGCAAAACCAACCAAATCTCCTTTGTTTTGGTTAGAATAAAACAATCTCACATCCTTAGTCCCTTGAAGGTACCTTATGACGTGTTTAATCCCATTCCAATGCCTCATGGTCGGACATGAACTGAACCTAGACAGTAGGTTCACTGCAAAGGCTATGTCCGGCCTAGTATGAGTGGTCAGGTACATCAAGGCACCAATGGCACTGAAGTAAGGATACTCTGGGCCGATGACCTCTTCATCCTTAGCCTTAGGTCTAAACGGGTCAGTATCCAAACCTAGGGATCTTACAACCATGGGGCTACTAAGTGGATGACACTTATCCATACTGAACCTTTTAAGAATCTTTTCAGTGAGGTATTTTGGTGAACAAGGATTCCATCCTTAAGATGTTCAATCTGTAGTCTCAGGCAAAATTTGGTTTTACCCAAATATTTCATCTCAAATTCTTTCTTGAGATACTCAACTGTTTGAGAAATTTCTTTGGCCGTTCCAAGTATGTTTAAGTCATCAACATACACGGCTATGATCACATAGCCTTGGCTGGATTTCTTAATGAATATACATGGACTTACTTGATCATTCTTGTAGCCTTCTTTCAATAAGTACTCACTCAATCTGTTGTACCACATACGACCAGATTGTTTCAGTCCGTACAAAGCTTTGTTAAGCTTGATGCAATGTTGTTCTCCAGAACCTTTAGCATTCTTAGGTATTTCAATACCTTCTGTTACTTTCATGTATATGTCATTGTCCAGTGGTCCATAAAGATATGTGGTTACTACATCCATTCACCGTAAATCTAGATTTTCTCTTAGGACCAGACTTATAAGGAATCTGAATGTGGTTGCATCCACCACAGGAGAATAAGTCTCCTCATAATCGATTCCTGGTCTCTGTGAGAATCCTTGTGCAACAAGTCGGGCCTTATACCTCACGACTTCACCATTCTCATTTCTCTTCCTCACAAAGACCCATTTGTATCCCACTGGTTTTATATCATGTGTTGTTAGGACTATCTTTACGAAAACACCTCTCTTCTTAAAAGAGTTCAATTCCACGTTTATGGCTTCTTTCCACTTAAGCTAATCCTTTCGTTGCATGCATTCATAAATGGACGTGGGTTCATGATCCTCATCATCAATAGGTTCAAGTGCTACTTCATAAGCAAATACATAACTGATGTCGACATCTTTTCGATTACATTGTTTTCCAGACAAGACATAATTTATGGAGATCTCATTGTTATCAGGAACTTCAGTACCATGTTGCAAGGCGTCCCGAGCAACATCTTTTGGTACGTCCGGACCAATGTCCTGGTCAGGGACTTCGGGTGTGACCACGACTCGGGTAGGGTCGGTCACGACCATGTCTTGTGGTTCTTCCTCGGACCTTGCACCTTTCTTAGTTTTCCGAGGCTTTTTATCTAAAGAACGAATGGGTCTACCATGTTTTAGAGGTGCCCTGGAATCAGATGCAAATTGATTGTGTCCTTTAGGAACATCAATTCGTATTGGTGAATTAGCAGCTGGTATCTATGACTTGGTCATTCTATTTGGGTCAGCAAAGGAATCAGGCAATTTGTTGGCTAGTTCTTGAAGATGTATAATCTTTTGAACCTCAAGGTCACATGCTTGAGTTCGAGGATCTTGCCATGTTTGGGATGTATTATTCCATGTAATTTCCTTTACCAGCTTATTATTATATCCTCCCAATGTAGGATATTTAGATTCCACAAAGTGGCAATCTGCGTACCTAGCCTTAAACAAACCACCCATGGTCGGCTCAAGGTACTTTATGATTGAAGGAGAATCNGAATCGTATCCAACATATATTCCCATCCTTCTCTGAGCTCCCATCTTTGTTCTTTGTGGTGGAGCAATCGGATAATAAACGGCACATCTAAAAGTATTAAGATGGGAGATGTCCGGCTCTCGACCCATTAGGAGTTGGGATGGTGAATACTTGTGCT
>OVBX01003547.1:0-13871 GCA_900406325.1 Erucastrum elatum | reverse complement strand
CTCTCTCTCTCTCTCTCTTGTCACACATCAATAACTATATGTGTGTTCACTTATGGTATTGTAATCTCTGGCAGATTTGTGAAAAAGCAAAATTTGGAAGAAGCTTGTTTGAGAGGTTTGTTCTGCTTGGTCACGACAAGCACTTGCTCAACGTTCAGTACCGGATGCATCCTTCCATTAGCCGTTTCCCCAACAAGGAGTTTTATGGTGGGTTGATCAAGGATGCTGACGTTGTTAAGGAGAGCATTTATCATAAGAGGTTTCTCCAAGGAAACATGTTTGGTTCTTTCTCTTTTATCAACGTCGGTCGTGGAAAAGAAGAATTTGGTGATGGACATAGTCCTAAGAACATGGTTGAAGTTGCTGTCATCGCTGAGATCATATCTAGTCTCTTCAAAGGTATTTGACTAGTAATTTACGAATATAATAAAATATGTTTGTTGATAAAAAAAAGTAACATATGTTTATTCTTCTTACTATGCTTGTTTAACAGTTTCAAGTGAAAGAAGGATGAAGGTGAATGTTGGAGTGGTTTCACCTTACAAAGGACAAGTCAGAGCCATCCAAGAGAGACTCGGAGATAAGTACAGCCCAGGCCAGCTTTTCACTATGAACGTTAGATCGGTCGATGGGTTTCAAGGAGGAGAGGAGGATATTATCATCATCTCGACCGTTAGAAGCAACGGGAACGGCAAAGTGGGGTTTCTGAATAACCGAGAGAGAGCAAATGTGGCACTGACTAGAGCAAGGCATTGTTTGTGGGTGGTTGGGAACGAGACGACTTTGGCTCTGAGTGGTTCGATTTGGGGGAAGCTGATAACCGAGTCGAGGTCACGTGGGTGTTTCTTCGATGCTGCTGATGAGAAGAATCTGAGAGATGCAATGAATGATGCTTTGGTGGAAGATGTGTCTTCTAGTTTTGGAACTCTTTCCATTGGGGGGAGCAGGAGAGGAAGAAGTGTTTGGTAGTGTGTTTTTTTCTTATAAGAAATATTCTCATTTTCTGTTTTGTGTTTTGAGTTTTTTATTTCCTTATGTAAACTTTGTGTGGCGTTTATGATTTTATTATGGTATTTTCTATATTTGTTTCCAAATTTCAAATATTGAATTCGAATTTTCGTAATATAACAACTAAACTTACTGAATGTGCTAATTAAGCAACTAATAATCTTTATTAAAAATTGTTTGCAACGGTCAAGAATGTTTCTTTGACTTTGCTTTGGTCGTTAAAAACGGCGCCGACTTGGATCATTTTGAACGTTTCTTATTTTCTTCTTCCACAATCGATTTCACTTTGACAAAAGAGATCCCATCGGAAAAGAAGAAAACAAGACAAAGAAGGTAGAATCAATGGGGATTAGCGATGTTCTTCCTAAAGAGTACGGTTACGTGGTCATTGTCGTCGTCCTCTACTGTGTACTCAATTTCTGGATGGCATTCCAAGTAGGCGGAGCTCGCAAGAGGTTTCCACAACATTCTTATCCTTTTTTTGTTGCTTTTCGCCTTTCAGTTTTAGTCTGATCGTCTTAGCCTAGTTGAAGTTTATCTATGTATTCCTCTTTATTCAATCCATGATTGGATCTCGCGTTGACTTGTCCTGCTGCATAATGTTGAGTAAAAGAGATGTATGTATAAAATAAACTGCAGGTACAAAGTTCCTTATCCAACACTATACGTAACTGAGTCTGAAAACAAAGATGCTAAGCTCTTCAACTGTGTTCAGGTTTTCAGACCTTTCCTTTTCCCTCTTTGTTAATTTGAATTTTCTCAGTGTTTTTTATTTTTAAAAGATGTGATATGTAATTGGGTGGGTTTTGCAATGCAGAGAGGTCACCAGAACTCGCTAGAGATGATGCCAATGTACTTCTTGCTCATGATACTTGGTGGGATGAAGCACCCTTGCATCTGTGCAGGCCTTGGCTTGCTCTACAACGTTAGCAGATTCTTTTACTTCAAAGGTTATGCCACTGGTGATCCTATGAAGCGCCTCACCATCGGGTTTGTGTTCTCATTGAAAATTCTAGTTTATAAGTCTTACACTTAGTGTATTTTTCACTTTCGTGGATTAGTTGTTTTTTTGGTTCTGTTAGCTTTTATGTTTTTGTTCATGGTTATGTCCTCTCATGCAAACATTAAATAGCTAATAAGGTAATTGACGGAACTCGGTTCCTCTGTTATGCAGGAAATATGGCTTCTTGGCAATGCTGGGTCTTGCCGTCTGCACAATCTCCTTTGCCATTACACTGCTTCGCGCCTGAGCTCAACGGTCTGTCTTTGTGAGTTTAAGTGCTTTTGGTTGTTGCTAGACTCTTTGGTTTCTTACAAGTTTGGTATCATTGTTATTACTTTCTCATAGTTAAATGCTCAGTTCTTTTTTAGTTGTAATAAAAGAAACTTTCTGGTCAATCAGGTGAACACAATATTGATTAATGGCTCACACAAAACGATCATAACATTAGTAATAAGAGTAGGTTTAGTTGCTAACACCACAAGTTGAGGGGATTCAAAACTTTTGTGAGGTCGTATGAAAAGTCCACATTGAGCATGAAGGTGATTAACAAGCACCAGCTATAAATTTACTCTGACGAAGTTGATGGATGATCTTAAATTAAGCAAAACCATAACGGTTAAAGAAAAACTGAAACCAAATCATCTGAATCAAAATACTAAACATCTGGTCAAAAGACTATAGCAAAAATAGAAAGAGTGGTAACTGAAGAGAACGAACGGAATTGGAAAAAGAGAGCTCAGTCCATGTTTGGATATTAAGGTTAGAAGGGCAAGCAGCTTAGGTATATCAATATGAAAGACATGAGTAAACAGGTATTGTGTCATTCATCCAATCTTACTCCATAAATTTATATTTATTCTCTAGTTATTGCTTGATCTATTTAAATCACTCGTATCAAAGAGATTTATTTCATTGGCTCTAAAACAAAATACAACTCAACCCCGTTCCACAGTTTTAACTTTTAACAGACAGAATTAAAGATTGTAGTAGGTACATGATTTAACATTAGAGATCATCCCCGGAAGGATTATGATGAGTCTTTCTCTGATGAAAGCTGCTTAGCGAGAAGGAGGAGCCCAACTGTTGTGAAGCCTGACAAGACGGCTGACGCATAAAACGTAGCTAGAAGAGACCCTCTTAGAGACTGCCCAGAAGACCAATAACAAAACATACATTACACAAAATGTTTAATATACATACACCACTCAAAACAAAGATAATCCAACAAACCTTAGCGAGTTGCAAGGCATTGTCATTAGCGTACTGCAATGAGCTCTCTGGTATGCTTTGGATTCCCTGACTGATTTGCCATGAAAGTATCCTGTATACAATTCAAATACGAACTCTTCTTTTACAATGTTGTTAAGAGACAGTTTCTCAAAAGTAATTAACAAAGCTTCCACACATACCCAAACACAAATGAAATGGCAGCTCCAGCGTATGCTTTCTCTGGACTCACAGCAACCTGAAGCTCCCCAAACTGCAGTTTCAAACAGAAATGGAAAAAAAAAGAGCACATCAGTAAAAAGTGGCTTCAGTGAACGTAGAGGAGAAACCATATTTAGTTATTAAGCATTACCTTAAACATCCTCGTATTTGACTTGGATTCATTACCGACTGAGGCAGGTGATGTATTTGCAGATAGGACCTCTCCTGCGGTAATCATCGCCTTTGCAATCTGCGAGTTCTCAGGAACCTTAGTTTTACAAACTCAATGTGTTACATGGTAAAGTATGCAAACACAAATAAAATGACACTTAAATATAAGAGTTTAGTCAGTAAACATCATATAAATCAAACATATCAGTAGAGGGGAAACCACACCTACTAAGTCTCATGGTGTACCTTCTGTAATTCACCTTGACCATACTGTCCCATTCCGCTGAACCTTTTCCCCGCAGATATCAGACGCCTCCCAAAGGCTGAAAGCCCAAGAAAACAAACGGGAGTGACAAAGATGATGTAAAAAGACATGACTATAAATAGGCCAACTTTCTTGCTTACATGATTTGGCACCAGCTGTTAATGAACTTTCCAGTTCGGGAAGTTTCTTCACTAAAGTACGAGAGGTTGATGCGTCAGCTTGTTCCCAAGCACGGGACAGATTCAGTAACGTCTCCCCAAGCTCTTGACCACACTACAAAAATAGACGAATAAGGAAGAGAGAAACAGCTTCTGCTACAATAAGGATGAAACTTTCTAAAGATTAAGCAAATGAAAGCAATGAACAAGTTCACATGGTTTGGTGGTCAACTGGAAGTGAGCAAGAGGAACTGACCTCATCGATGATGGGTCCATTGGAGAGATCAAAGGCAGCATCATTTAACTGGAAACATAAAATTAAAAAAAAAAAAGGCGTTGCAAAATCACTCAAGTTGTAAGCTTTGAAGCAGAACTAGAAGGGGCTTGCTTACATCGAGGCGAAGATCACTTGGTAGCTGCTGGAAGTACTCTGATGGAAGATCGAAACACTTCTGCAATACACAACAACACAACAAAGTTTCAATCTTTTTGACTCGTCAATTATCAGAAAACAGAGTTTTGCCTAACTTACAGAGAGTTGTAGGAGAAGAGATTTCGAGCTTGTTTCTAAAGGCTGTGGAGAATCTGATTCGGCAAGAGCAAATGTGAGAGTAGAGGGTTTCGAAAGATTGAGTCTTTTCGAGGGTAAAGGTTTCAGGGAGGATGAGAAATGAATCATCAAACGAGGACTACGCTGCTGTGAAAAGACGATGGTGGAAGAGAGATTGTGGAGAGGCTGAAGGAGACCAACAGAATCCATCTTTGATCAATAGTGGCCTCTAGACACACTCGGTTTTATGGATATAAATTGTTTTCGGTAAAAGACAAATCATTTTGCATCCACTAAAACCCAAAGTTAGATTTTTATATGTTTTTGCAGAATAATAAACAAAGTTGTAGAGCTCAGAAACAGAGAGCAACAACAAGTATGCAAAACTAAAGACATAGTACAAAGTCAGAACAGTTCAAGATAAAAGATCAATTCGCTGTAACAAATAGTTTGCTGGAAATTTAAAACAGTCAAGTAAGACAACATAGAAGAAGCATTTCAAGTCCATAGTGTATTTTTTGTTTTGTTTTGTTTTGTTTGTATGGTTTCACCTCCAAGAGGAACCACCAAGCTTGATCACTTCTTCTGAACTCGAATCCCTCCTTGTTCCATATCCTTCTTCCCCTTTCTGATTACTCGCGTCTCCATATAAATCTTTTAGCTTTGCGAGGTTGCTGTTAACACTCGCAGCTGCTGCTTTCTCCTTGTTGCCATAGTCTCTTTTAGGAGTTGGTTCACGCTCCATTTGCACACTCCTGCTCCTACTCCTGCTTCTGCTCCTGCTTCTACGGTCGTGTCTGCTTCTGCTATCATCCTCGTAATCACTGCGTCTGCTTCTACTACTTTCATAGTCACGCCTTGATCTCCTATCGTTACCATAATCCCTCTCCCTTTCTCTGTATCTATCTCTTTCCCTCTCCCTCTCCCTCTCCCTCTCTCGCTCTCCCCGCTGTCTATCTGATTCTCTGTCCGAATAATAGTCTCGGCTCTGGCTCCTCCGAGGGGACCGACGCTGTGGTTCGTCCCTTTCGTTTCTGTCATAACCAGAAGGTGGAGGACGGCGAACAGGAGAGGAGCCTCTGGTGGAGGCACGGTGAGGTGCACGCTGCCCAAATGAAACAGAGAGGGATGCTTTTACTGATGGCGGACGACGGGCAGTGTCTTCAGAGCCACGAGACATGTCTCCAGTTGAACCAGATGGTTTTGTTGGTAAATTCATCTTCTCAAGGTTTGATACAATCTGGCGCATCACAGGTACCGGGATACGTGGAAACAATGTATCAAAGTAATACTGCCAAAAACCAAACAAACAAAAATTAGATTCAGGAATTAATACATTTAAAGCATCATATTGCTGAATATTTTGAATGGATAAACGACTCTACATCACCATATATGGTCAAATTCTAATGGAAATTTACTAACAAACAGAAAATACATCAAATAAACTACCAATACATCTTCACATTCTTCCCTTCAATAAACTCTTCTAGCATATAATAACAGGACGCTCTTCAGAAACCTAACTTACTACTTAGATGATTTTCGAGATACATATGCACAACTTAAACAAGGTAGCAAAACTAATTATTATTAGGTACTCACCAGTCCAAGCAGCAAATCACGTACGTAAACACCCATGGTCGTCGTCCGTCCATTTGATCCTGGTGCAAACTCCTGAAGCAAAGTAAATAAATCTATTTCATTATTATGGTTAAGCAGTATACTAAACAGAGAGAGCGAGAGAGTACACCCAAAGAGTTTGAAAAATGAGATGCTGTATAACTGTCACTATTCAGGTCTCAAACATTCTACTAACAAGAGCCTTTATATTCTGAAAAACATATTAAGGAGCTTGAGAAAAAAATAAGATGCTAAACTCACACACAAACTACAACAATCCAGATGAATGGGACAGGCAAATGCGTACGGTATATTTCTTGAGAGCTTGATATCTGTAAAAATGTTATCCATAATCGTATGTTACTCTAGGAACAGGAGAAAGAAGGTTACCTCATCATCTTTAATGTATGGTTCATACCATGTCCACAACGTCTTTGCATCTGCAACGTATCTTAAATATAGGAATCCGACCTGCACATAGTGTACCACGTTGTCAGATCCAAATCAATGAACATATAAAAACAGATGAGACAAGTTGTTATGACATGGAGGAACATCGACATAAAAATGCAAGACTATAATAACCGCCGGACTAGTAAACCAAGAAAGCACACGGTTAAAGCACAGATCCTAGAACTTTAGATGAACCACCGGTGGCCAACTAAGAGTGGATTATTATCAGAGTTGTCTGTTTCTATATTAAATGGGCAGTGAGGTGAACCTAGAGATAAGAGTATCTAAAATAGAAAAGACACCTCAAACCTTGATGTGCAGAGACTGCTAGCAAAGAAAGGTCTTATTAATAACGATGGGAGAAACACTCAGCAACACAAAGAAGCCAATTTTGTTTCTGGTTGTGAAAATCTGTTTGGAAAACACACAAAAACAATTACGTGTAGGCTCATCATACCTCTTCAATACGGGGTGAGAAAAAAATTAGTTTCAAATGGAACCCAGAGATAAGGAATGCTATTACCTGACTCACTGTTAGAGGCTCTCTAATTATTCCCAAAACAAAAGACACACCTACCTTTTCAGTGATAACATAGACTAACAAAGAACACAACTCAGCTGGTAATCAAGTAACAGGTTATTGGAACAAACAGCCACACAAATATTCACATGTGACGCTCTTAGGAACTATATCTTCAATGCAAGAAGGTGGGTTAAGAAGAAGATAGAGTGAACTCACCGCTCTGATATAAGGAGAATCAGTGTGCTTCAAGAGGCCATGCATCTGCTTGACAGTGAGTTTCATGGTGAAGAATTTGTAGAGGAGACAATAGGCAGTAGAAGGACCACGGCAGTTTCCACCCATCCACGGCTCCACATGACTAACTTGGTTGTAGATTTCATCAACGACCTCATGATAAGTCTTGAGACCATAAAGCTCTTTGAAATAGTCAGAAGAAACAATGTTCATCGAAAGAACCTTCTCCAAGAGTGACTCGTATGATCTTCCATTCGTCTGTATCTCCGCCATTAAAGTGCTCAGAGGCCTTACGACGACTCTCTCCCACACGAAACCTAGAAACAGAAACACGTTAAGAAAGCGAAAAGGTTCAAACTTTTGAGGTCAAGTGAAGAATGATAAACAATTTAAAGACATAGAGAAACAAAGAACAAATCTTAGAAATTGAAAATCCGAAACCCTAGAAAAATCGATTATCGATGCTCATGTAAAATTAAGCCGTAAAGGAGTTGAATTTCGCGAAACCCAGAAAAGAAAAAGTGAAATTCGATATCAATTTCAGACGGAACTTGAAAAATCATACCGATTAGGGTTACGAAGAAACAGCTCCGAGTTGTGTATTTTAACGCCGGTTAAGATTAATTTCTCAGAGCAATTGAACTTTTGTTTCAACTGAAATCGCAAGTAGTAAACGAGAGAGGAGAGAGAAAGAGAGGGAACCTGAAATTGAAGGAAGTACAATGGAGATTAAAGGGCTTCTTCGTTCAGGAGGAAGAAGAAACCAAAGAAGAGGAAACGGCGATCTCGTATAATAAGCCTCGACTTGTAATATTGGCTTTAACTTTCAAATCTGACCTCATATTATTAGGTATTTCATATTGGACCCTTCTACTAAACTTTATTTTTATTTTTATCCTAAAAGACAACTGAGGATAAATTTACATTGACACACACAATTAAAAGTTGCTCTTTGGGTGTTGTGTATCATCAATTCATCATCAACAGGCTCTTTGTATGTAGGTTATGGCAAAGCTCATATTTTTCCTTAGGCATGGGACTTTGACGCAAAATAAGTCACATGCCTAAAATTATGATAAAATAATTTAGAATACAATGTGGGTAACAGTGGGTGTATAGTTATTATGTACGTAATTATCCTTTTAGATAAACAAACAAAATCTTGTTTATACTGATCACCTCCATCTTGAACGAAGAAGAAAAGCTCTCGAGAATCGACTCAAGGTTTGCAATGGGGCGTGTAATGGCGGAACCTCCGAATCTTATGCTGCAAGCAAGAGAACTTCTTGCGACTCCAAGCCACGAACGTTTAGAGAGTCTCGTCCTTCATCTCTCAGCACGTCAAGAAACCACCACCGAATATCAAACGGCGCTTCCTCTCTTCATCTTCTGCACCGAAAACTTCGCCAACTGCTTAACCCTAAAGCTTCTCAAGATGTATCTTTCTTCCACCACTGACCCCCTCCTCAGATCCAAAACCATCGTCGTCCTCTCCGAAACCCTAGCCGCTTACAAAACCCGCGGGTTCGAGCTATCTCTCGCCGCTCTTAGCGAGATCAAACCCCTAGTGATCTCTTGCTTGAGGATGACGCAAGAAACTAACGAGATCAAACTATTCGGGAGGATCGTCTCTTTCATCGCTCACGACCTAGTGATGCTCGATAACGGCGGGTGGGACGAGCTCAGCGACTGTATCGTCGAGCTCACGAGTACCGAGCCTCTTAAGGCTTTGCGCGTCTTCGTGGATCTGCCTCCGGTGTACGGGAGATTCACCTCCCGCTGTTTCCGGAGGATTGTAGAGAGAGCGGAGAAAGTGTTGCTTACAGCGCCTGATCAAGATAGGGTCGAAGATTGGAGTTTAGGGTTACAAGCTGTTGTGAAACTTGGGATACAAGTCTTGGATTTTGAGATGAGAGTCGATCTGGTGAAGGCTCTTCTCACTCTTCTTGTCAAGGCGGCGAGTGGTCTTATGGAGAAGGGTATGGAACCGTTTTTGGTACGAGGGCTTGCGGATCTCCAGAGGTTCTTGGAACGAGACAAGAAGTTGTATAATTACAACAAGGCTCAGTGTGATTTCGTGTCTTGTTTCTTGTACAAGATCAAAGGCTTGGGAGCATTAACCAAAGAGGCTACGGGGAAGATCCATGGTTTGGTTATGTCTACCACCCCATCTCTCGCTCAACAACAACGACAAGGTCACGGTGCATGTTTATCTGAACGTGAATGGCTTGATCGTTTGAACAAGTTACCGCCACTTGAGATCTTAAGAGTCTTTGCGTCTACTGATGTTGAAGAGAGCTTGAGAGAATTGGCAATCAGACGGCTCAACGTGTTACTCTCTGACTACATTACTAGTGAAAAGCCAACAGACGCTTCACTGTTGAGAGAGCTTCAGCCATTGCTCATGTCTTGCCTTTCGAGCAAAGAAGGAATAATCTCTGAGAGCATGTTCAAAATCCTTGGTGAGGTTGTCTACCACGTTGCGTTTCAGATGAACAACTTCCATTTCGACACGTGGTACGATCTCTCGGAGTATATTGTTTCTAAGAGCGAAACGGAGTTTGAGAGAGCGGTTTATGTCTACCAGTGCTTAACAATGTGGCTTGATGATGATTTTATGTATCCTATAGTGAAGTTTTTCCTCCCAGAGATAAACAAAAGGTTAAACCCACCGAGAGAGGTGTTGGTGGATAACAGCTGCTGGGTCTTGGCGTTTTTGGGTGCCTTCTGTGCCATCATTCATCTGGTAGAAGTCGAAAATTCTGCTGTGGAGGAGATGGAAGATAAGATGGTGGATTCGGTGAGAGAGCTTGTGGAAAGAAAAATGGAAGTTGGGCTTGTGAGGAGAGCTTTCAGAGATGTGGAAAGCATTGTGAAGAAGCAAAAAGAATGGTGTTGTAGTAATGAATACGAATCGATTAAGGCTCTGCTTCAGAGACTCTACGTAATCAAAGGCATGACAATGGACAGCAAGATGGTGTTGTGGAGAATCAATGTCTTTGTGGACAGAAGATTGACTCACCTGGCTGAACAGCAACCAGACGATGAGATTGATTAGCCTTTAATCTGATGGTTAGTCTGCAATTATATAGATAGACTTTAATGTCAAATTGTAAATCATTCTTTCGTTCAATATAAATTCTCGCTTTGGCTATGTTCTATCAACGTATTTTCTCTCTGTTTGATCAATTATGCTTTTTTGATCATGTCTCGAGTTGAAAAATCACTTTCATTCAATAAAATTTATTTGTTGAGATCTTTTTTCTGATACTGCTGTCAAGGCCGAACACCAGTGGTTGATGGGCATGATTAATGTGTTTTTAAGCAAGTAGCTAAGCTATCACTTAAATTAAAGGTGTGCAAGGATTAGAGAAACACTTTATCTAGAGATTATATATATACTAGGGTTTGCCGGCGCGACACGCCAATTTGCTAATATTGTTATGATTTAACTATGATTTTATAATTTAGAACAATTTTCAACAGTATTTTAGAAAACAAAATTTGTGTTTGTTCATATGAAATTTATTAATTTAATTGTATTCTTTGTATATTTAATCTAAAAGAAATTTAAGTTTAAATATATGCATAACAATTTGAAAGTGTAATAGCTGAGTTTTTATTATTACTAGATTTTATGCGCGAGTTTATGTATGTTATTGTTATGTTATTTAAATAGATATTTATATTAATATTTTAGTTTATGTTTTCNGCGCGAGTCTGTTTTAATAATTAGTTTATGTTTTCTAATAATTGTATGTTATTTAAATATATTTATATTAATATNTTAGTTTATGTTTTCTAATAATTGTATGTTATTTAAATAGATATTTATATTAATATTTTTATAATAATTGTATGTTAGTTTAATAATTAGTTTATGTTTTCTAATAATTGTATGTTATTTAAATAGATATTTATATTAATATTTTTATGAAAAAATGCATTAAATTTTGATTTTATGTTCTTTAATTTATGTTTATTTATCAAATTATTCCTTTTAAAATATATATTTCTTAGTATTTATTGTTTGAATTGACAAATGTATAAAATATATTGAAATGTTTTTTATAATGTTTATAATTTATAAAAAAAATTATTTTTAATGTTATGTAATTCAAACACTTTGTAAATATAATTATCATTCTTTTTACCAATTATGTTGCTCGCTATATAACTTCAAAAGTAGTGTTTTAACATACATTTTGTTATTTCATAGGCAATCCATGTTTTAGAACCATATTTTTTGTATATAATAAATTATTTAATAATATGATGAAATTTTAACAATTATTTATAAGAACACTAATATTGTATGTAAATAATGATATTATGAAATTTCTTATCTTATACAATGAAATTGTGTTTAATACTTTTATTAATGTAACCATTTTTAAATTAAATTATCATTTTATTTTGGCGTAAAAGTACATTATATTTATTATACACTTGCTAACGTAATACTTTTGTTAATATTAATTTTTTTTATTATAAAAGTTAGTATTTTTAACTAACTTGTAAAATTTTAATATTTTCTATTATTTTAATTAGATATAATATAATAGTTTTGTTTCTATTCTGTTGAAAATATTTACCTTTTTTAAAAATATAATAAAAAATTGTCATATTTTAATTGAATGTTTTCAATCTTATGTGAACACCCTTAATTACTTATATCATCAATTTTTATATATAAAGTATAGAATTGACTTATATTAATGAATGGTCATATTTTAATTGATTGTTTTAAATTTGCTATTTCTATTGAAATCATATTGTTAGTTTTCCTTTTTCGATATTGATCTGTATTTTATTATGAAATAATTATTTTTGAATTATTTATATTTTTGAAAATAATTATCTAAAATGCTAGTTAGTCATAATAAGATTGGTGGTTTAAAATCTTATGTAGATGCTCTTAATGGCTAATTACCTCAACTTTTATATAATATAGATGTTTCAAAATTATTATATATACTTGTACAATGTTTTTACTTATGTTAGTTTTCCTTGTTCGGATTGATTTGTATTTTATTATGAAATAAACAGTTTATTTATGAAATATTGATATTTTTGAAAATAGTTATGTAAAATAATAATTTGTCATAATACGATTGATCATTTTAAATCCTACGTGGAGGCTCTCAGAGCTTATAACCTCAATTACTATATATTATGTGTTTTTAATAATTTTACATGTTTCGATTGATCATTTTAAATCTGATAGAGACAAACTAAATGGCTTATACCATAACGATTATTTATAGTTACTAATAATTTATGTAATTTAAATGATATTAAATGTTTTTTTTTATTTTATACATTGTAAGTGTTTTTAGATGGTTTTGTTACTTTAACTATTTTTACAATTGTTTACTATTTTGTCTTGGCCTAAAATGTAATTTGGATTTATTATACAAAATAGAAAATGTAATATTTTTGTTAATATTACTATTTTGATTTTGATTTTCTTTTTTTTAACAATCAAAAATTACTTTTAAGTAACTTGTCAAATGTCAATACATATTTTAGTTTATATAATAATTTAATTTTAAGTTTTTTTTTGGAAATATTAACATTTTTAAAAATAATAAATAATAATGATGAATTGTTATATTAATTATAACATTCTTAATTGTTCAAGCTAAATTTCGAAATTGTTATATATATTGGATTAATATATGCATATTTTTACTTTTGTTAGTATTCCTTATTCGAATTGATTTGTATTTTATTATTAAATAAAAAGTTTTTAAATTTTTTAATATTTTTCAAAAATCATTATGTAAAATAATGATGTGTAGTAATATCAATGATTGTTTTAAATCCTATGTGGACGCTTTCAATGGCTTATAGCCTCAACTTACTATTTGAATTTTGATTTTCTATTTTACAATAAAAGTTAAATTTTTAAGTAACTTGTCAAATGTTAATACATATTTTAGTTTGTATAATAATTCAGTTTTACTTTGAGTTTTGTCTAGAAATATTAAAATTTCGGAAAATAATAAATAATAATGATTAATTGTCATATTAATTATAATATTCTTAATTGTTTATGTTAAATTTCGAAATTGTTATAAATACTGGATTAATATATGTATATTTTTTCTTTTTGTTAGTTTTCCTTATTCGAATTGATTTGTATTTTATTATTAAATATACATTTTTTTCNATTGTTTTAAATTTTATGTGGACGCTCTCAATAGTTTATAGCCTCAACTTACTATTTGGATTTTGATTTTCTATTTTACAATAAAAGTTAAAATTTTAAGTAACTTGTCAAGTGTAAATACATATTTTAGTTTATATAATAACTTAGTTTTACTTTGAATATCTTTTTAGAAATATTAACATTTCGGAAAATAATAAATAGTAATGATGAATATTCATATTAATTAAAATATTTTTAAATGTTTATGTTAAATTTCGAAATTGTTATATATATTGGACTA
>OVBX01003545.1:0-16604 GCA_900406325.1 Erucastrum elatum | reverse complement strand
GAAGCTAAAGGCAGGGAAGGGTCTTGGGAGTCTTGGGAAGAGCGCCAGGGAGCATCGTCTCAGTCTACCTGGCATGCACTCAAACCTCCTACTAACCAGTCTATTTAATTAAAAAATTAAAGAAGATATTCAGAAAGTTAAAATGTTATGTAAATGTTTTCACCTTTGATATATTTTTATTAAAGAAGATATTCAGAAAGTTAAAATGCTATGTAAATGTTTCCACCTTTGATATATTTTGATCGGAGCTTTAAAAACGTGGAGCTTTTGTTTACAAAATTTTATTTAACAAAATATATAATTGATGTATTTTAATTTTAATAAATTTTATTTAATAGCATGGAAGGACACATAATTCAAGATAGGATAGTTTAATTTGTATCTAATGCGAGAAAACAATTGTCTTTTGTTGTTCATATAAATTTAGGGCTACCAATTTAGAGCATTTCTAATGTATACCTTTATATTTTCTTCTAAAATAGAGATCTTTATTATAGAGGTGAAATTGATCTAATGTATGCTTCTATAATAGAGTTTCTCTATTTTAGAGGAAAATATAGAGGAAAGTTACTTTGTGTTTCTATATTTATAGGTAAAAAGTGCATATCTCTATATTTTTCTTTATAAATAAAGAAACTCTATTATAGATGTATACATTGGAACAATTACACCAATATAACAGAGTTTCTCTATTTTAGAAAAAAATATAGAGATAAAAATAGAAGTGGACTAGAGATGGTCTTAGTTTATAGTCTACAGAAATCTACTTTTTATGTTGCTCACAAAAAGAATATGAACAGAAGGGAGAAAGAATCTATAAATTTATGATGAAAACACAAACCAACAACAAATGTTATGAAACAAATAAAGATCCCAAAACTATACTCTTTGTGGAACGAAATGAGTGCTATTTAAAAACTGTTTTACCATGTGCAAAGGCATTTTTTAATCTAGTAAATATTAAAGAATGAACTGTGTTAAAAAACGTATTCCTTCTGTTTTATATTAAATGTTAATTGTAGGAAAACATTTTTATTGTACAACAAATACTGTTTTCGGATTTCAACACAATTTATATCACTAGTGTCACTAATTTATCTCTTTTTCTTGCATTAAACAAGAAAAATTAGAATTTTAACTGTTAAATAAAAATAAAACTAAATACTTAATTTTTAATTGGCATGGAAAAACCTAGAACAACAACAACTAATTTAAAACAGAGGGAGTAATAAAAATAAACCAAACTTTGAGATTGTCTCCATTTTCAAAATCAAACCTTCATACACGCATTTACTAATAATATATGGTACGGAATATATATCATACCTCTGCAATATAAATTAAGATGTACGCACTTACGGTTACGGATCCTAGAAATACAACATAATTACTTCTTTAAACAGTGTAGAGAAAAATTAAGTATTTGCTCTTATTTTAAGATAAGTTTATTCTTTTTTTCTTTAAGTTTGTTAATGTTGGCGTATTGGCACAAGTTCAAGTGGAACTTTCTTGCCAATAATAAGCGCACCGTCTTCATCCATATCGATATCTTTCAATGTTGTTGCCTCAGGCAGTGCCCAATCAAAGAAGTAAAGCAAGTTCAACAGTCCTAATTCAACCATCGCGATCCCCATTGTCATACCGGGACAAATCCTCCGACCAGAACCGAAGGGCAAAAGCTCGAAGTTAAGTCCTCTGTAATCAATACAACTATCAACAAATCTTTCCGGCTTAAACTCATCTGGATTATCCCAAAGTTCCGGGTCGCGTGCTATCGCATAAACGTTGATCATGATCTGGTTCTTTTTGGGAATGTCGTAGCCTTGAATCTTGATTGGTGACATTGTCTCTCTTGGTACTAATAGTGGAGCTGTTGGGTGTAATCTGAATGTCTCTTTGATCACTAGCTTGAAGTAGTTGAGTTCGTTAAGATCTTGTTCTGTGATTTTCTCTTTCTTTTCTCCAAATACTGTCCTAACCTCCTCTTGCAATTTCTTCATCACACTTGGATTTTTTATTAGCTCAGTCATTGCCCAAAGTATGGTCGTAGCACTTGTGTTTACTCCGGCAAGAAATATATCCTAAATTAGCAAAACCCTTTAGCATAAAACAAAGAAATATATCCTGTATCCGATATATAGTAAAAAAAAGAGAGAAATGTTTACTAGTTTAAGACCATAATATGTCATTAGGGAAAAGCACATAATTTATTCAAGAGAACTGTTTACAGATACTTTAAGAAGTTTACTATTTTTAATTATTTCTGATAATTTAGACATGGAACTACTATATCACTAAAAGTCAGATTCTTACTTTAGTATATTGATTGTCACTATGCACTCAACTTAACCTCGTATCACTAGCACTATCACATATAATAATCTATATATACATATATATATATATATATATATATATATGATGTTGTGGAAAATAGAATTTAAGATATCATAAAATAACATTTTCAAATATACAACATTTGTTTTGTATCTATTTAAAGGTATTAATCTTCATTTTCTAGACATTTATCTAGATAAAGCTCATCTAGATTTGAGCACATACGAAAATGCACACACACAAACTACACAGCACTCAAATCCAGAATCTCAACTGACACTATGACAATACTAATGGAAACCTCAAACTATTAATTGAGTCAGATACTCATACCACAAATCCACAATTAAGTTAAGCAAGAAAGTTTAAAGAGAGATTATTTAGAAGACTTACAGAGATGACTCCTTTGATATGATCAGTAGTGAGCTGAAAATGACCATCTTCGCCTTGTTTATTCATCATATCTATCATCACATCCACCACATCTGGACTCTCTAACACTTTTCTCCCTGGCTTTAGATGATCATCGAGCACTTGGTTGAAGAAACCGTCGAGCTCTGAGAATAGTCCTTCTAAGCTCTTGCTTTGACCCGTAATTCTATCAACAATCCAACCTCCTGGAAAGTAATTAGAGAAAGCGAACGCCGCCTGAAGTTTCTCCGACCTAGAGGCTAATTCCTCCATACCATCCTCGTCAATAAACTCGGACTCGTGAAGATTTTGACCGAACGCGAGTCTACACACGATACTAGCGATCAGGGTGAAAAGGGCTTTTGTCAGATTCACAGGAGACCGTTTCTGAGAAGCCTCGGTGAGTTTCTTGACGAACAAGTCATTCTCTTCTTCTCTGATATACCTAAAAGAGTTGAGCTTTTTCAAGTTGAGTAGCTCCATCACAGCAAGCTTCCTCAAAGATCTCCATTCTTCCCCGTAAGGAGCGAATCCAATGTCTTTGAAGTTGTAAGAGATTTTCTTGGTCGCTACGGTTTCTGGTCGGCTGCAACAATCTAGGTCATGGGTTTTGAGAACTTCTTCTGCTGCTTGGTTTGAAGAGATTATGACGACAGGGACAAAACCGAAGTGGAGTTTCATCACTGGTCCGTGGATTTTTGAGAGATCTTGGAGACATTTGTGTGGTAATCCTTCGAGGTTGTGTAAGTTTCCGATGATAGGAAGTTTTCTTGGGCCTGGAGGAAGGTTTAGTTTTGTGGTTTTGAACTTTTTTGTGAAGATTAGTGTTACTAAGAGAAGTAGCGTAAGCCAGAGGAAGCAGAGGAAAGTTGACATGTTTTTGATTTATGTGTTCACTCTTTTTTTTTTTTACTATTTTTTTCCGAGTAAATGTGAATTTGAATTTAAAGAGGAATGAAATTAGAATTTTCAACATTGGAATAAAGAAAACACTTAAGAGTTCAGACTTAGGAACTAGGAGGATGATCTCTGCTCGGCTACTCTGCATTCACGGGTCGTTTTCGATAATAGACGAACCGTAAATGATGATGTTGAAAATATAATTCAACTCCGATGACTTTTTTTTTCAATCTAATGGTGGACATACACCTGAAATAAGGCTGAATGACTAGGAAAACATTAACAATTGAGAAAAAAAAACTATAAAAATTGACCAAAATATTCAAAGTATTTAGTTGACAATGACCAAAACATCTATCTATACTATTATTTGAAAAGTGATTTAGCTTATGTGTCAGTTTTTCTATATTTTTAGATTTTTTCGCTTATTTGTCATGTTATCATGATTTTAAGCTTAATCAATGATTTTCATATAAATTTGAAAACATAATAATTACAATTTTTCACTATATCAATATTTGTCGACAAAAAAAAACACTATACCAATATTTAATATTATCTTGTTTATTCATTAAAGTTTTGATATATTTAGTGAATAATTCTTTATATAACTGATTTCAGATTAATATTATAAAATTGTCTTGAAAAAATTATAAAACGTATTTGAAAAAAGAAAAGAGAATCCCATATATTTATCTTGTATTTATCTACAATTATTTTTTTTAATTTTATATATGCATATAATAATTAGATTTATTAATATAGTAAAATATTAAAAATAGTTTTACAAAATATAAAATAAATTTATTTATATTTTTGTAAACGTATATATCAAGCCAAATATTTTTATAAATATATTAATGTTATTAACTAGGTTAATAAGATATAACAATAAATTTGATATATATTTTTTTGTTAATGTGACTTTTTGTAGTGTTTTTAATTATTACTACAGTTGAAAAATAACATTTATTTGTTATTTAAGTTGAAAATTAATATTCATTTATTTTACTATAATTGTTTTATAAGAATCATATTTAAAAATATTTTAAAAATATCACTACAAAAGAGAATATTTTCAAAATGTTATTATTTTTATTTACAACATGTACCTTATATTATAAAATTAATTATGTCTACTTTTAATTTCTTTCAAGAGTTTCACAGAGTTATGACTTTGTTTTAATTAAAATTTCTTTAGAAGACTATTATATAAAGAAAAACGTGATTCTATATTTTTTAATAAAATATTTCCAAAATAATTTGTTTTAGTTATATTAAGAAAATATCTTTCTATAAAATGTATTTGTTTATTTAGTTAGATAAATGTTTTAAATTAATATAGTAAAACTTATTAAAGATAACAATATATTTTAAAATAAATATTGTTTTTGATATTTAACTAATATTACATTTACTAATAAATATGTATAAAACAATTATGCCCGCAAATACATTTGATTATTTAGAATATCTATAAAACTTTATAAGATTATTATGATGATGATATGTTTTACATGTCTAATAACAAAAATTATATCTTGTGATTAATTTAATATTTGAAATTAATTAAATAATTTAGATTGAATCTTTTTTTTAAAAATTGTTAGAATTTGAATTAGTTAGATATATATTAGTCCGCACAAGTGTGCGGGACACCATCTAGTTCAAATTATTTTTGTAACTTATATTATTTATATTTTAACCTTTTAAAAATCTAATATTTAATCTCACAAATGTACTAAAATATAAGATGTTTCATCACTAGTATTTTTAGAAAAAGACAAATATATTTTAAGGTAGATTAAGTGTTTTGACCAGAATAACAATAATTCATATTATATGTTTTAAAAAATAAAGATAGAATATAAGACAATTTATGTATATATAATGGAATTTTTTAAAATTCATGTGTCGAAATAATTATACACATGTTAAGTATTGTTGATGTTGTTTTTAATTTCATTTGTAATACTATTTTTCTTCTGACATAATCACTACAAAACACTGAAAAATTATAAACACTAATTTATATATACTATTTATATCAGATATGTATTTTATATTTTGTTTTAAATTATTAAAAATAAAAATATAACTACAAATTTAGCTATATTAAACAGTTATAGAAACGTAGTTGTTTATTGTAAATTATTTATATTAAATTAATGTTTCATAGATGTTAATAACCATGAATAAATATAATCTAACAATTAGATAACTCTATGTTATTATTAATTTGGAGAAGTGAACTCTCTATTTAATCATTCCAACGAGATAATATGGGTTTATTAAAAATCTTAAATAAGGTAGTTATTAAATAGGTGTAGACAGTATATGGAGGAAAATATAAAACATATTTTTATCGATCAAGGTACAGTTTCAGATCTATAATGCTTTTTGATAGTTAATCCATCATTTAATCATGAAGAACTGCAAGTACCTCAAGAGGAACTTTCTTAATAACCGTAGTATCTCCAGCTTCTTCCATGTCTATATCTGTTTCCACCTCAGGCAATCTCCAATCAAAATAGTAAAGCAAATTCAAGAGTCCTAGTTCAACTGTCGCAATCGCTGAAGCCATGCCAGGGCACATCCTCCGTCCAGAACCAAATGGTAACATCTCAAAGCTCTGTCCCTTGTAATCCACAGGACAATCGATAAACCTTTCCGGGATGAACTCTTCTGGATCTTTCCAGTGTTTAGGATCTCGACCTATAGACCAAGCGTTAACAGCTAGAAGTGTTTTTGGCGGAATGTCGTATCCTTGAATCTTGATTTGGTTTATTGTTTCTCTTGGAAGTAACAAAGGAGCTGCTGGGTGTAATCTCAAGGTTTCTTTGATCACAAGCTTCAAGTACTGAACCTTATCCACATCTTCTTCCTCTATTCTCTCCTTTTGTTTGATTCCGAGGCAAGCTCGGATCTCTTCTTGAGCTTTTTTCATTGCTCGGGGGTTTCTAACAAGCTCTGCCATTGCCCATATCATGGTGATGGCACTTGTGTCTACTCCAGCAAGATATATATCCTACATCAACAAAATCACAGATGGTTAAGGACACAAAGACTCAAGATATATATACTTCTAATAATAGAAAAAACTATTGTAAGATAGAAATACTTCTAAAAATAGAAGGACATGACTTTTAACTAAAAAGAGACGTTCAACTATATTATATGCTTACTTGCATGATTCCTTTGAGATTATCAATGGTGAGCTTGAAAGACTCATCTTGTTCTTGTTTATGCATAATATCTAAGATCGAATCGACGATATCAGGGCGATCTTTATTTGATTTTCCTTCAGGGCTCTTCAAATGATCATCAATTATATGATTCAGCAAAGTATCAACCTCGAGGAATACTTGTTTAACTCTCCTATGTTGTCCTGACAAATAGTACATAAACCATCCCAAACCAGCAGGTAAAAGATCAGAGCTACTTAGAGACGCAGTTCTCTGGACCTCAAACATGAGTTCTTTGATCCTTTCCTTATCGACATGCTTGTTCTCCTCGAATCGCTGTCCAAAGGCACCTCTGAATATGATACTTCCAACTAGACAGAAAAGTGTTTGGCTCAAATCCACTGGAGACTTCCTTCGAGCCAACTCCTTCAGTTTCTTGACCATCAAGTCATTCTCCTCCTCTCTGATGTACCTGGAAGATCGAACCTTCTTCGCGCTGAAAAAATTGAGAACAGAAATCTTACGCAGCTCTCTCCACGCCTCACCATACGGCGCAAATGCAATGTTTGTGCCATCTCGAGAGAATGTCGATGAGGCGTTGGTCTTAGGTCTGGTACAACACTCGAAGTCATGTGTCTTAAGAGCTTCTTCAGCTGCTTCGCTCGATGAGATTACAACCATTTGGATAAAACCTAGCTGGAGTAGCAACACGGGTCCATGTTTCTTGGAGATATCATGAAGACATCTGTGAAGCAATCCTCGAAGCTGGTGCAGGTTACCGATGATCGGGAGCTTTGGTGGGCTCGGAGGAAGGTTTTGTCGCGACTCTTTGATTTTCTTCACGAATATTAACGAGAAAAGGATAAACGAAAAGAAATACAGAAGCATCGACATTGTTTTTGTTGTCCTCTGTTTTGTGTTCTGTTTTGGTGATTATTAAATCTGAGCATTAAGACAAAGAAAGAAACATAATTAAAGGGCATCTTGACCACAGAAACATAAGACAGTGTCCATTGATGTAAAGTTACCGTGTCGTTTACGTTTAGTGAAGATAAGCTTTGAGAGGTTAAGACACATTCTCGTGCGAACTCGTGTAAAATATCTGAACATAGACCAATCAAAACTCCAAAACTCGAGTTGTTCTTATCCTAAATAATTTCGACCAAGTAAACATAAATCACTGCTTCTATAGTCAAGTTCAAAACTATTTGATTATTTTCTTTATCATTCGATTAAAAGATGGATTTCGATATTAAACTAGGTAGTTTTAAAGCTATGGACATAAGGGTTTCATAGTGAAGGTGAATTAGAAGAAGTTTGAGTGAAGGGAGTCAAGCAAGAACGATGCTAATCGTAGGAGTTCTTCTAGTTTCTCTGAGGAAGTTATTGGTTCCCCGAAACTAAGCTAGTGACCAATGAAATGAGGCGTGAGTACGTAGAATGTGAACCAACTCATGGGTCTGACGATCCGTCTCTGCCAATGAGTCTTGACGCCCACTCACTTAGTTTTCAGATCTTACTATCCAGCCGGTGAGTTAATTTTTGGAGGCTCAAAATTATTTTGACTAACCATATGATTTTCTCATGTTTTGGAATCATTCGTATAATATCACATTTTTTTATAGGTGGCCATCAAATCATTTTCTCATGCTTAATCAATTTTAATTATACAGTTCTTTTTTGAATTTATCCCAGAAAATAAATGCATTTTGAAAATTTCTGTAATCATATCGAGTCAAATCATTTAGATATATACCAATTTAATAAAACCATCTAAAGGCCAAAATAACTAGCGGTTGAACCAGTGGCAGTGGCTAGTAACCAAGTAGCAGTTCAGCACCTAAATACTAATTTACCAAAAATCTAGAAAAGCACTACGGACTAAACTTTACATTTGCATGTGTATATAAAAGGTCACATAATGGGTTAATGTTAATATTCCTATAATGTTGGGTTTTAGGTTTATATCTATTTCCTTTTTCCTAGTTCGCATATGCGATACACTTTGTATAAATACCAATGTCGGGTTGATGAATAAGATTAACACATTACGATATATTTTATGGTATCAGAGCAAAAGATCTCTTTGACCTAATTTTTTTTTTCTACTACTTTTCCGTCACGTAACCATCAAACACGATGGGTGATGATAATTCTACTCTTACTTCTACCTCTCCTACTTCTCTTACAGACCTATCACCATACTATCTTCATCCATCCGATAATCCTGGAGCCTTGATCACCTCTGTTTTGCTTTCCCATGAAAACTACACAGAATGGTCGACTGAACTTCGGAATTCTTTACAAGCTAAGAAGAAAACCGGGTTCATAGACGGAACGATTGTGAAACCAGAGGCAGAACCAGACCTGTCTCGATGGCTTGCTGCAAACTCCATGATCGTCGGATGGATCCGCACCTCAATTGATAAGAAAGTGCGCTCTACTGTTACACACGTTCCTGAGGCATACAAGCTTTGGGAAACTTTACGCTTCCGCTTCTCCGTTAAAAACGGAACTCGTCTTCATCAACTTCAGGATGAGATTACTAATTGTAAACAAGATGGGCAGCCGGTTCTTGACTATTATGGGAGACTCACAAAGTTGTGGGAAGAGTTACAGAACATGAAAACTTCTCGACCTTGTACTTGTGCTGCTGCCACGGACATAGAGAAAGAGAGAGAAGATGCTAGAGTTCACAAGTTCTTATTTGGTCTCGACGACGCGCGCTTTGCTTCCATACGATCGCGCATCACTGATGAAGAGCCACTGCCAGATCTCAATATCGTCTACTCTCGTATCATTCGTGAAGAACAAAACCTAGCTTCAACACGTTCCAAAGAGCAACGAACCGAAGCATTAGGTTTCTCGGTCAAGACTGATCAACCGAAAGAGTCTACTGCAATTACTGTTGAGGTTCAACCACCACGCTCTAGAGATCCAGCAAGATCATGTACACATTGTGGACGAAAAGGGCATGACTATTCTGAATGTTTCTTAGTTCACGGCTATCCAGAGTGGTTTAATGAACAACAACGTCAAAACAACTCATCAGGATATCGGGGTGGTCGTGGTGGACGATCTAATAATAACCGCGGCCGTGGACGTGGGCGAGCTAATGCAACGCAGAGTTCCCCATCTTTCAACTCCGACCAGATTGCCTCCCTGATCTCTCTTCTACAGCACCAGCAAAGCAACTTATCTTCGGAGCGACTCTCTGGTAAAACAACTTTGACTGATGCTATCATTGATACAGGGGCTTCACACCATATGACTGGTGACCTTACTCTCCTACATGATGTTTATGACATCTCTCCTTCCTCAGTAACATTTCCGAATGGCCGTGATTCACACGCCATTAAGCAAGGGACATTACGTCTTACAAAAGATTACTCTCTCTACGACGTTTTATACGTCCCTGATTTTAACTGCACTCTCATATCAGTTTCTAAACTGTTAAAGCAAACAGGATGTATTGCAATATTCACTGATACTTTATGTGTTTTACAGGACCGTTTTTCGAGGACTCTGATTGGAGCAGGTGAAGAATGTGAGGGGGTTTACTATTTTACGGGTGTTAAAGTTGCACGGGTTCATGGAGCTTCAAAGACGAAATCTTCTTCTTCAACTCTGTGGCACCGAAGACTTGGACATCCTTCCTACAAGGCTTTATCTACTCTACCGATATTTAAAAATTTTAAGTTGGATTTTTCTACTTCTACTCAATGCGACATTTGTTTTAAAGCTAAGCAAACTCGAAAAGTGTTTCCTGATAGTCTTAATAAAGCTGCTACTCCGTTTTCTTTGATTCATTGTGATGTTTGGGGACCCTACCGTACACCTTCATCATGTGGTGCTCGCTATTTTTTGACAATAGTAGATGATCATTCACGAGCGGTATGGACATACCTTATGCTAGAAAAATCAGAAGTAGCATTGCTTTTACGCAATTTTTGTGCCATGAGTGAACGACAGTTTGGACAGAGAGTCAAAACGATTCGCACTGACAATGGAACCGAGTTTATGACTTTAGCACCATATTTCCGTGAGAAGGGAATACTACACCAAACTTCTTGTACATATACACCTCAGCAAAATGGTAGAGTGGAAAGAAAACACCGTCATATACTAAATGTTGCTCGAGCATGCTTGTTCCAATCTCGTTTGCCTATTGAGTTTTGGGGAGAAAGTATTTTGGCAGCAGCTCACATGATTAATCGAACTCCTACCCAAGTCCTGGATGGTAAGACACCATACGAGGTTCTCCATGGTACTCCTCCTCTATTTGATCAACTTCGCGTATTTGGTTGCTTATGTTACGCGCATCAACGACCTCGTGATAGAGATAAGTTCGGAGCCAGAAGCCGTAAATGTTTATTTATTGGATATCCCTTTGGCAAGAAAGCTTGGAGATTATATGATCTGGAATCAAATGAGTTTTTCATATGTAGAGATGTCGTCTTCTTTGAGGATCAGTTTCCCGGAGTCGATGACTCTGTCCCTGTTACGCCTCCGGTAATGAGCACTGATGTTCCTTTCGATGATTGGTTACTACCAACAACGGTGCCTTTACCCGAGCAACAAGCCACACCTATCACGACTCCTGCTTCTCCTACCAACCCCAACCCTACTCCGAGCGTGCCACCTACACCTATAGATCTTCCTTTAAACCTTCCTACTACTTCTACTAACCCCACTACACCCACGAGTACCACTTCTTCTACTACTCCTAGTACCACCAACCTTCCCTTACCTACCTTACCATCAGAACAACAACAACCTGTGTCCCCGACATCATCATCTTCCTCTCCACCGTCTGATGATCAGCCTCAGTTAGCTCCTGAAGCTCTTGGGCGAGGTCATCGAATTAAGAAAGCTTCTATTCTGCTGAAGAATTTTGTAACTCATGCTGCAACGACTACAAACCCCTCTCACGTTCTCCCTACGCAAGATCAGAGTACTCCGAACGCGGTCTCAGGTAAGACACTGTATCCTATTCATGATTATACTACTACTTCTGCGTTTTGTGCGATGCATCAAGCTTTTCTTGCAGCGATCACGACGGACTTCGTCCCCAAGACATTCAAAGAAGCAGTCAATGATCCACGATTTAATGGAGCCATGAAAACAGAGATCACTGCCTTGGAAGCTAACCACACGTGGGATATAGCAACATTACCACCAGGTAAAAAGGCGATCGGCTGTGGTTGGATTTACTCCAATAAATATAGGGCTGATGGTACAGTTGAGAGGCCAAAAGCTCGACTTGTTGCACGCGGAAATCGACAAAAAGAAGGATTGGATTATACAGATACGTTTGCACCGGTTGCCAAGATGAATACAGTTCGATTTCTCCTTAAGCTTGCAGCTGCCAAGAGATGGGAAATACATCAGATGGATGTTCATAATGCCTTTCTCCATGGTGATCTCGAAGAAGAGATATATATGCAACTCCCTCCTGGTTTTAAAACCTCGGATCCATCCAAGGTTTGTCGTCTTCGCAAATCCCTCTATGGACTTAAGCAATCACCTCGGTGTTGGTTTTCAAAACTCAGCAAGGCATTGCTTTCGTTTGGGTTCATCCAGAGTTATGAGGATTACTCTTTGTTCTCTTTTGTGCAAGCTGATATTTGTCTTCATATTCTAGTATACGTCGACGACTTTATCATCGCGGGAAACGACGTCTCCACTATTCAGCGCTTCAAGACCTACTTACACAAGTGTTTTAAGATGAAAGACTTGGGTAAACTGAAATATTTTCTTGGTCTTGAGATTGCTCGCAGACCTGAGGGAATTTTTGTTTCACAAAGAAAGTATGCACTTGATATTATTGCAGAGTGTGGGTTGTTGGGTGCTAAGCCTTGTTCTGTTCCTACCGAACTAAATCACAAATTGGCGCTTTCCAAGTCTCATCTCCTCACGGACCCTGGTCAATACCGACGGCTGGTTGGGCGCCTGATTTACCTTACGTTTACGCGTCCTGAGCTTAGCTATATTGTTCACATTCTTTCACAGTTTATGCAGAAGCCACGACATGATCACTGGATGGCGGCTTTGAAAGTGATACGATATTTAAAAGGGTGTCCTGACCAAGGAATTATGCTTACATCTACTAGCGACTTATCTTTAACGGCTTATTCTGATTCTGACTGGTCGTCTTGTCCGATTACTCGTCGCTCTCTCAGTGCATATGTCGTATTTCTTGGTGATTCTATTGTTTCTTGGAAGACAAAGAAGCAAAAGACAGTCTCTAGATCCTCAGCTGAAGCAGAATATCGGTCTATGGCGGATGCAACCTGCGAGCTGAAATGGCTTAAGCGACTTCTCTTTCACTTTGGTTTTCCTCATCCTCGTCCTATGCGTCTATTTTGTGATAGTCAGGCTGCGATACATATAGCCAAGAATCCTGTGTTCCATGAACGTACGAAGCACGTTGAGAATGATTGTCACACCGTACGAGATGCAGTTTGTTCAAGACTACTTACAACTGAGCATATTTCTACAAAACATCAACCCGCAGATTTGCTTACAAAGGCATTACCTACTCCGGCATTTCAATTTCTTTTGTCCAAGTTGGGAATTCGAACCATTGAATTACCAACTTGAGGGAAGGTAATGGGTTAATGTTAATATTCCTATAATGTTGGGTTTTAGGTTTATATCTATTTCCTTTTTCCTAGTTCGCATATGCGATACACTTTGTATAAATACCAATGTCGGGTTGATGAATAAGATTAACACATTACGATATATTTTATCACAAAGTTAGATAATCACCATGCACCCTAATTATTTCATCCTAAATCTCCCTCTCATGCGGAACTATCACATCCAACATATATGGACCAGGTGTCTCGAGCATGGTCTGTATAGCCCCACGTACTTCTTCTCTCCTCGACACCCTCCTCCCTGGAATCTCATTAATTTTTGCAACCCTGAGCATATCTGCTATTATTGTCGTCTTATCACCGAGAAAAGATTTCTTGTAAGACATCTCCCCCGCCTGGTAGACACCAACGTACTTTTTGTCTAGCATAAGTATCTTCACAGGAAGATTCTCTGTCACGATAGTAAGCAAGTTTGGCACATTCTTTAGGAAGCTCCCGTCTCCATCAATGTATACAACCGTCTCATTAGGGTTTGCAACAGACGCTCCGATGGCAGCGGAGAGTCCGAACCCCATGGCTTCGAAGCCTCTTGATGGTAGCCAGTGCATGGGTTTCTTACACTTGTAAAGCTGCGCCGCCCACATGTGATGTTGCCCGACACCAGTAGTCATAAATGCATTACCATATGTTAACTCGTTAAGGACTTGAATCACATACTCTGGAGGGATGCCCTCTTCTTCTTCAGGTGGCTTGAAATTCAACGGTGTGTGTTGCTTATACTCTTTCAACTCCATCCTCCAGGGTTTAAAATCAAGATTAAGCTCATCGGCTCTTTCCTCAAGAATCTTGTTCATCTCTTGAAAAGCCAACTTAACATCCACACGCACTGGTACAAGAGGCCTCCTCCCCATATCTCCTGATGCGTCGATGTCGATGTGAACAGTTTTAGCATTGCCAGGTAAAGGCTCATCGGAGCCAACACCAAAAGCTAGCAAAAGATCGCATGTTTTTAAAGCGTAATTTGCATATAATGTCCTTTGCATTCCAAATGTTTGTAATGAGAACTCATCGTTGGAAGGGTAAGATCCAAGTCCCATTATTGCACTTGTGACAGGGATTCCCGTAAGTTGGACAAATCTGTTTAGTTCATCGATGGCGTTCAGACAGCCACCTCCAACATGCAACATAGGTTTCTTAGACTCCTTTATCAAGCTAAGAATCTGGTCCCAGTAAGATTCCCAACTAGGAACACCATAGTATTTCTTAATATTCTCTGGAAAATTAATCAAAACAAGTCCGGGACGACCGGAAGTAGCTAAAAAGAAAGCTTCCTCGATGATCTTGGGGATCTCCTCTGCATTCATCACTTGAAATATATGTTTCGTCATAAAACGCATTGAGGCATAGTCACTAATGTATTGGCTGGTTATTGCCACAAGAGGAACGCCTGTGTCCGATATACAGCTAGTTAGATAGTCACCCTTGTGGTGGTCGGAGGCGGCTATAATACAGATTCCAGGTTTTCGAGAGGTCCGAGCGTAACCCTCAGCTGCGAAAAGTGCACTTTTCCCGCTGTGAGAGAGGATGTGACGGATCAGGGAGGAGCGCTCGAGCGCGTCCTGGAGCTCCGTGGATTTGATGCGTCGACGGTGGTAAGGGAAGACTGTTTCAAAGCCTTGCGTAGATTCGGATCCATGGTATGCGAAGACGGTTTCAACGCCTTGACGTTCAAGGGACTCGACGAGGATATCAGAGCCCCTGCGGGGTTTCTTGGGCTCATATCCGGAGAGGTCGTCTCCAGGAGGTGAGCAGACAACTGCACAGATGAAGAGAGAACCGTGTTTGCTACGGCAACGGCTGTAGGAGGGTTTTAGAGGATTTAAAGCAAAAGGAAGAGCTAGTTTCGAAACTGGTAAAAGAGTTTTGGAAGAGGAATGATCATGATAAATGTAGAAGGAGGTTGATATATTTGTGATCGTCGCCATGATAGCTGCTCAGAAGAGAAGAAAGGATAGCGAAAAAGCTGAGACACAGCGCATGACCTTATATACTAACGGTGTAATCCTGAAGACAAATATATTTTAGTTTATATTTAGATAACCATAGAGACTCTGGAAATTATCCGTATACATCATAGATATTCCTTTTATTTTATTTTTTGCAAAAACCCATCATAGATATTCGTGTAAACCTTTTCTATTAATTGATTAAAACTAAATCTTCTTATATTTTTCAAAAAAAAAAAGAAAAAAATCTTCTTGTACGGAGAACTTCAATGCTACTGATTAAATAACCCTAAAATTTTCGTATGCTTTGTATCTACGGTTTGGAAGTCACGCGAAACTATTTCTCTTCTTTTATTCACAAACAGTTTGATATGGACTCATGCGTTGCACGAATTTTGATTAGTGACTTAATTTTCATTGTATGATTTTGTATATATTGTATGAAAATTATTCTAGGTATAATAATTATTTTTTTTCACATAAATTTTGGTTTGTACTTCTATTTCAACAATCATGGCACATAAGTGATGTGAGTTATTAGTAACTTTATACATAAATGAATGAGTTATTTCTTTTAGCATGTATTTTGGTTTGTATGGTTTGTTCATCTTTCAAATATCTCCAATTCTCAACTCTATATCTTTCTCTATCTTTGTTCATAAAATATTCTATTATTATAAATGTGATTTTTTCCATTGTATGATTATGCTATAGTGTTTCTATATTTTAAGGAAAAAAGTGCAATAGAATGATATTTTCATCTCTTTATCTATAAACAAAAATATCATATCTCTATGTTTTCCTCTAAAAATAAAAGAATTATATTGCATAATCACACATTGGAGAAAATTTATCTCTATAATATAATTTATCTATTTTAGAAGAGAATATAGATATTAATATATAGGTGAATTGTAAATAATCTTAGTTGATCAACATTTTTATCATGCAATCAGATGTATTAAAACTATTAATTTTTTATGCAGTTTGATATTGCTTTGATTCTTGTGATATATGTATGTTAAAGACCGTGTTTCGAATCTCAATTGTGTGAATATTTGTTTATGAAAATAATGTGTAGTACGTGTTGTAATAGACATAAGATACAATCATTAAGAAGTTTTTGTAATTTTATTTCAGGTATATGATATTAAATATCA
>OVBX01003544.1:4881-16607 GCA_900406325.1 Erucastrum elatum | reverse complement strand
CTTGTCTTTGTTCTTCTCCTTCCGCCGACGGAGGCGAGATCGAGACTCTGGTATTGGTTTTTCCGTCGCGGTCGTACTCAACCACCACAACGCGGTGGCCGTCTTTGACGATGACGTCTTCCTCCGACGCCACCGTCTGTTGAGTGGTGGTCACGGCAGGGCTCGGAGACCAAACCTCCGCCGCAAGTAAAGTGCTAAAGACAAGACACAAAGCAAATAGATTCGTCATTTGTACTTTGCAAGTTGCGTTACTACATCATCGAATCTGAACTGCCACTAAGGATAATAAACACGGAACTTTGGGGAGGATGTGAAACCGCAATAAACATTTTCTTTTTTTTCTTTTTAACGTCGGAATGACACGTATCGCCACGTCTTTGCACGTGTCGCTTCTTCGTGAAAAGTAAACTTCTCGACCGCTCGACGGGGAGCACTTTGTCTTGCGGTTTTGCCACATCACCCGTAACAATCGTAGTTGGAAGGAAACCATGTAATGGGGATTGTTTGGATACATTTAGTACTCGTAATAGAAGCCCATAGCTCTATAGGAAGCTCATTTAGTAGTCGTAATGGGCTAAACATCAGATCGTTTACAAGAATCACATCGTTTTTTCTTCATGATGAACCCATTACCGTATGTTTTCAAAGTTCTAGAAGATGGAAGTTGATAATTAAGAAGAAGAAATGATAATATTGGATCAGCATGGATACGAGGAGAAGTGCGCAAGTAGATAGAATGAATTTTTTTTATTACAAATCTTGGTTGTTTTATATAGTAGACATAACCTTTTTGGTTTTATTTACTTCAAAATATAAGAAAGTACATAGAAACAATAAAAGAACAGGGAGTGGTATTTCACACGAGCATGATTCATGAACTTAAAAATACCAATTATCTCTCCTTATTGAACTATAATTTAACTAAATGATTAAATGAAATTGGAAAATATCCTTACTATACCTTATTATCTCCACTTTAGTTTGACGATCATCGGTGATTTAACTATTTTATGCTCATATCGTTAACACTCGAATCGTGCACTTCCTATTAACAAAGACTTCCTATTAAAAGTCGGTTAAAAAGCGAATTGTCAATACAAATTTTCCTTACACGACATACACAAACTAATACTTGTGGTGTTATTGTTCCGTTCCAAACTGCACAACAGTGTGGCTTCCAGTAGTTATTTATTTCTTATTGCACACACACGACTTAATTAGTCTAAGGCAACTACTATTGATCGGAGCCAGGAATGATGTCAACATCATGACAAAGACAACACACATCAATGTAAATAACTTCATTTTTGGATCAATTAAAAATGCTCGTGATGATTCGCCTCAGAATAAAATATTACTTTATTTTGGAAAATATTGTATGTTTTGAGTTTCCTATAATGAGCAAGAAGTGAGAATATTGAAGGTGGAAATCGAGTCCTAAACATAAGGGATGATACATACACTAATTTCTATTTTTTGTTGAAATTCTCGGATGACCTTCCGTACTTCCAGAAAATTCAAGGATGACCTTGTTATGTTTGTCAATATTTTAAATACTTTTAATTTAATAAAAGGTTGTTATTAACAATTCTACCCTCATATTTAAGTATTTAAGACCCAACCAATCCTAATTCGGGTCAGACCCACCCACCCAAAGAAAATGATCTTTGACCCATTACTAAAAACCCCTACTCCCCGACATTCTTTACTTTCACCTATTCTTGCCTCACCTCGTTTGTCCTTTCCATTTCCCTCTCACTTTCAATCCAACGTCTGTTTTTTTCTTCTCTTTTTTCATTCAAACGAAAATCATACTATTTTTAACTTAATTCCTCTCATCTTCTACCATCTTATAGTCAAGGTAAGAAACCATCATTCGATTTGGGAATAATAATGGTGAGTTTGGATTTGCTTTGACAGGTATAAAAACGACAATGCAGCCTCGGTGTAAGAAATTTAAGCCCAATCCTGAGCCGTTGGGAGAGGAGAGCAAATAGGAGATAATGGTAACAAACAAACAGTTCTGATGACATTTGTGACTAAATTTTGATGACATGTGATTGTTATTTAAATTAAACTCGTATAGAATTCATATTACTTTTAATGGTTGTAAAAATTGTATACATGTAGTTGGGTTTAACATGACAAGAGTATGAACAAGATTTCTTTCTCTCTGTTTCTTTGCTCTGTTTTTCTTTTCTTTGTTCTTATTATTGTGTCTTGTTGTTTGTAATGTGAATCAAAATACAAAAAGTACAAATATTTTTGAGTTTGTGTATACACAAAAGAAGGTATAGTGAAGAGTATGCTGCTTTTTTTGCTATGCTAGTCTTGAATGATAGTATGAAAAGTATGGTTTGGAGTGAGAACTTGATAATCTAGTCTCAGGAAGAACTGCTGACGGATTTTGTTTTATGGTTACGGGATCATTCTACTGAGGAAGAGAGCGAACCAATGAAGCCTTTGGAGTTTTAAGGCTAGCAGTGTTGTTCTTCCTTCTTTTTTTTTGATCAAGCAGTGTTGTTCTTCTTAGCCACTGTGATTAGAGGGACAACAAGGAATGTTCAGGGAAGCATTGATCTTTTCGTACTGAGGGTCGTGGATGACATTGAGCTATGTGAATAGTTTCCTTGGGGAAGACTCACATTTGATGGTTGTATGGAAGAGATTATGCATCTGATGAATAATTATAGAGGCAGAGTGAAGGCGTGGACGTTTCCTGGTTTCATTTTACCTTTGGAGGTAAATTTTAATATTTCCATCTTTGAATACAAAATAGTAAAACTGGAAAATCTGATGAAATTTGATGATTGTGTGTAGGTTTTGTCGTTTGAATGTGTCTCAGCGTTGAAGACAGAATTTTGGGTACCTGTAAAAAGCCCTGAAACTGAGTGTCCAAGAATGTGTAAAGGGAAGTTCAGAGATTCAGGGTCAACAGGATACACTAATTTCTGTTTTTTTTTGTCAAAATATTCATAATCTATGTCGAACAAGTCATATTTTTTGTAAATAAAAATATAATTTTTTGACAAACAAAAATAGAAATTAGTGTATGTATCATTCCTTATGTCTAGGACTCGATTTCCACCTTCAATTTCCCACTTCTTGCGCATTCCAGTTTCCTATTTAACGACCTCAAAACATACAATATTTTCCAAAATAAATTAATATTTTATTCTGAGACGAATTATCACGAGCGCTGCTAAATGATCCAAAAAATGAAGTTATTTACATTGATGTGCGTCGTCTTTGTCATGATGTTGACATCATTCCCGGCTCTGATCAATAGTGATTGCCTTAAAACTATTGAGTCGTGTGTACGCGATGTGCAAGACAAAGTTCCTATAAATAACCAGTGGAAGGCAAAATGTTGTGCAGTTTGGAACGGGACAATAACACCAGAATTATTAGCTTGTGTATGTCGTGTAAGGAAAAATCATTTTGACAATACGCTTTTTAAACGAGTTTTAAGACCTTGTCAATTAGGAAATGCACGATTCAAGTGTTAACGATACGAGCATAAAATAGTTCAATCACCAATGATCGTCAAACTAAAGTGGAGATAATAAGGTATAGTAATTATTCGGGTATTTCCTAATATCTTTTAATCATTTAGTTAAGTTATAGTTCAATAAGGAGAGATACCTGGTATTTTTTTTACGTTTATGCTTGTGTGAATTACTACTCCATATTCGTTTATTGTTTATATGTATTTTCTTACATTTTGAAGTAAATAAAACCAAAAAGGTTATCGTCTACTATATAAAACAACCAAGATTTGTAATAAAAAAAATTCATTCTATCTACTTGCGCACTTCTCCTTGTATCCATGCTGATCCAATATTATCATTTATTCATCCTAATTATCAACTTCCATAATCTAAAACTTTGAAAACATACGGCAATGGGTTCATACAAACAGATATATCTTCTACATAATCGGTCCTGAGATTTTACGGTTGTAAATGAGTTAATAAAACATCCAATAATATAGAGGCTTGAAGTTTTTTTAAAAAAAAATTGAAGAATTAAATCCATATAATTTTTTTTTCAAAACAAAAAAACAGAGATTTAAAGAGTATGTTTCACCAGACTTGGCCAGGATTTGCCATGATAGTCTATATTTATGTTACACTTCTAATTCTTTTCTACTTTAATGTAATTAGTTACAGAAATTGTGTTTTTTTTCTCCAACTGTCTTACATACACGAAAATGTTTATTTACATATGTACATTCATTGCATAGTACTCCCTCCGTATAAAAACAGCAGCGTTTTAGTTTTTTTTCTTGTATATAAAGATCGATGTTTTGAATTTAATTAATGCATGTCAATTTTAAACTAAAATATAAATTAAAATCTGAAAATACGAGTGGCTGAAATTTATTGGGAAACAAATATTTTTTTTATGTGTAACTCAGGAAACAAATAAATTAAGAAATAAAAATATCTATTAATATGTGTACAAATCCTAAACATCAATCTTTCTAAATCCAGAGGAAGTAGTATTTTGATTTTATAGAGAAGCATGCGCACACAATTATATGAAAGCTCTATCATATTGAAGAGGTTATATGATCGACCTCAATAACAATCTAATAATGATGCTAAACCAAAATCACTTCGTGTCCATATAATGATGAGTTTAGTCCAACCACAAAATCTCTTCTTTTTGTGTTTTCTTTGTAATTAGAGTCATTCCCTTTTAACTACAATAAACATTCAAAGATCTGAATACTGACTGATTTGTATATTTTTGTTTATCTTTATGACTGATCCCAAATAAATGGACAAGTTAAAACGATTACTCAAAGTTTAATATATGCAAAACAAATTTCAAAAGACATGCCGATGTTTACGGTTGATCATTAAAAATGCATAGCAGGCAGGATTATGTACAAGACTACACCTAAGTAATAATAACTTAATAATACCAACTGATTACCATCGAATAAATCTAGAAGAGATTATAGATAACAGAAAGCAATGCATTTCGGTTTGCGGTAACAACCAAGTTTGAATTTCACTGAGTTCATACTATTAACAGAAAGCAATGCATTGTCATTCTATTAGTGAATTTCATTGGGTACCAGAATCGTTGTGTTGTTATTCTCTAAGTGAACGTATCAACCTAGAAATCATACCACAATATGAGAATTATAGATTATAGCAGTTCATGTGTTTGGCTAAAATGGTTAAATGGTCTTGTAGAGTCTAGTCTTTCTCCTTTGATAGTGGTTTCTGAGATAATGATTATTGGAGTTTCTTTAAAATAGTATCTGCAAAAAATATTAATAAAGTAACGGGCGGTAAAGTAAGAAAGAGAGAGGAGAAATGGTGATGTAGATTTTTTTTGAGCAAGATTATCGGAGGGATTGTTGTGAGTCCCTTAAGTTTAGTTTTTTTTTTGTTCGGTGAAAGCTAAGAGACAGCCCCTAAATAAAAACTTTTCTTTCTTTTTTCACCTCGGTCTCCGTGTTTTTCCGTTTAAGGACCTGCCGTCGGGACCTGCAATAATCTTGCTTTTATAAAAAAACATTGAGCAAATGGGAAGAGATGATGTCTACAAGTGTTTTCTTCCTACTAGTTAGATTATTTATTTAGTATTTAAAGTTAATCAGAAAATTAAATTGTAATAACATATTAATAGAAATGCATAGAAACATATGCCCGAGAGCCCGAAAGACTTGAGCGATAATCCTGCTCTTATATTGTGTGTGAGACAATAATTTATCATGAAATCTAAATATCTATGTGTATTTGATTGGGTAGATATATGATAGGCCAACATTGTTGGTGGTTTCTCATCACTTTTCTAAAGAAAAAAAATAAACAAAAGTAAGAAAGAGAATGAAGTTAAAAGAAGAATGAATTCTTTGCAGAGAAATTATAAAAACACTTGGAGAGATGATTTCTATACATGTTTTTTTAGTGGTTGATCATTATTTTTAACAATTAAATTTAATTATACAACAAAATCAGTTTAATTTATTAATATAAAATAGTAGAGAAACTATATTTGAGAAAGCCGGTTTCAAAAAAAAAACTATATTTGAGAAATGTACTAATAATGATGCCCTAGTCCCATATATAACTGTGATGCAACATAGTGCAAGTGAAAGTGGCGTCTTAACGGGTGCCACAAATCAATTACGACCCAATATAGCCCAAGCGAAAGAGATGCGAGTAATCAGGTATTATAAACTTTTTTTTTCTTTTTTTTTGTAGACAAGATTACAGACTCATGTGGACTCTGTAAACCAAATGGGATGCTCTGTATCCATATGGACGATAAACGACGTCTGTTGCCTCACACCACGTGCTAAGCTATCCGCCTTTTTGTTTTTCATCCTTGGTATATGAATAATCTCCGAGCTGTGGAAACTCCTCTGAAGACCTCTGATGTCTTCTAAGTATGTTGCAAACGCCGGCCATTCATCTGGTTCCGAAACCATCTTCACCAATTGAGAACAATCCGTTGCAAAAGTAACATTATATTGCCGTAAATTCCTCATACATTCCATTGCCCATATCAGAGCCTCTATCTCCGTATGTAATGGTGATTGACTTGCTCTTGTATTACGAGCACCTAATAAGCCCTCAAATCCTTCTAGGGTACTATACCATCCCTGACCGGAAAAAGTATCCCCCAGTTTCCAAGATCCATCCGTGAAGCACCATCTTCCCAGTCTAACCGGTAAATCCACCTCAGATACCCCTAAAGTTGGAGTTTTCTGAAGTATAGATTGTTGTGCATCTGTCCAGAGTGTCGATTCCGTCATAGCCAGATTTAGAGTAATCCTCGGTTCTGTGTCCAAATTGCTGAAAACCTTATTATTTCTCCCTTTCCAGATGTACCAAAGGATCCACACAAAATAATGCTCTTCTAATGCCGGTTTTATTCTCCAGAATAAATAATCCATGTTCGTGAACAGAGATTGTCCTGGAAAATAATCCGGGTGCGAAGGGATTCTTGATAGAGCCCACACCTGAACTGCTGGTGGACATTCGAAAAAAACATGATTGATAGATTCCTCCGCTGCTCCACATCTATCACAACCAATATCTCCCTTAAGTCTCCGGGCCTTTAACTTTTTCTTAACAGAAATGCAGCCTGACAACAACTGTATTATAAACTTATATGTTAATTTTAATATAAGATACTTTTGATAGATAAGGGTCAACGATAATTCTAAGGTTGGATAATAATGTCACTTGATGTAAATACTCTAGTGCAGAAAAGATTGTTAATTATGCAAGTTGAGTGTAATTGACATACTGCCACCTCAGCATGACATTTTTTGTAAATATTTTACGTTACAAAAGTTATTTTTTTCAATTTGTTTTTCCATTAATAAAAATAGATTAAAACTAAATTACTTATTTTTTAGTAAAAGTTTTAATAAAAATAACGAAAATAATAGCAAATTAAATAAAATAATAAGAATATTAAAAAAAATAGTTAAAATAATTAACATAATATAAACTAAATAAATAAATAAAAATACAAAAAACTAACATAACTAATGTGGTTCTAGTTGCTGCAGGAGCTGCTGCACAAGCTTGTTCTATCTTACCATTAGCATAATGAGGGTTTCGTTTTTATTATCACAAAGTTGGGACTTGGTCATAACGTAAAGCTCCTTTTAAGGATTTTAACATACTCAGTATAACAACCAGAACTTACAATAGATACCCACAAGCTCTCTTTATATCCATCCATACATGTCAATATTTGATGCAAAAGATAGAGAAAGAAGCAAGAAGAAGAAGAGGAGATTGCAGAACACTGGATAAGTGGATGGGATTCCATAAGGCCTTCACACTTGTTTCTAAATTCATTAGGTACAATTGATAGACGTAGAACCAGAGAGATGGAGAGTACAGTTTTTGGGAGCAAGACAACAGTTGCATCTCGGAGGAAGCTTCTCGTCCCCAGAGGAAGGACATGTCATGTACTGTACTTGCAAACAATAGAGAGGACAAGCGAACACTGTCTTTATTGTTGTAACTCCAGGGATAACTCCTGCTAGAATCCCTCCTAAAAAGTTTCATAAAATTCTGATTGTTTGCTTCATAGCTCAATTGAGGATAGTTATATTTATGTAGTTAACAAGAACCATACCTATGATCATGAGAGACATCAGCCAATTCTTGTATGTAACCATGCTTTTCAATAGGATTCTAATTATATTTTCTCATAGCTAATATATAATAGTCAAAGTTCAGACCATTGACTTCAGCATTGTTGAATAGTCAAGTTTAGTTTACTTTGACCGAATACTTTAAGATTCTTTGAATTTTGACATGAATATGGACAAAAGAGAATGGTGAGATTTGACTTTGGCGTTCGAAAGTATCTATCTTTATCCCATAACCTTATCTTATTATACACATTTACTTACTGTTACTATATTTCTCCTACAGATAAATAAAACACACAATGAACCATATCTGCCTAGTGCTTGTAAGAACTAGCAAGTCTGGTGTTCTTCTGAATCAAACTGAGGAGGCATGACTCTCTTCCGTATCAGCATTTCAGCAGTAACATGCTTTCTCTTCACTCCACCTCTTGGTCTTGACGTGAAATCTTCATCGGCTTCAACAAAATCACCCTATAACACCAATCAACTTCCATGTGAGATTCTTGTCTCTTTTGAGTCTGTGACAAAAACAAGTTGGGGATTGAACTTACGCAGGTGTATATGTGGGACCCGGAGTTCTCATGGTTGTTTCTAACATGTTTGTAAGCAAATCTCATGCCACAACCTGGAAAGCCACACACAAAGGGTCTGATATCCTCGTGCACTGCTTTCATGTGTTTCTGAGGATTAGAAGCCTGTGAAATAACGAGAATGATTAATAATCAAGGACTTGAAAACAGTACTTGATTTGAGTTTAAGTGTTTCTTTTACCCTGGAGAATGTAGAAGAGCAACCCTCAACTTCACACTTGAACTCTCCTGGTGATGAATCTTCCTCATGAGTACGTATGTGTCTCTTGATGTTCTTTTTCAGATGCTTAGAGCCGCATATCTCGCAGTTGATGTTCTGATGACATGATCTTATATGTGCCTTGAGACATTCCTCGTTTGTGAAGTACTTCATACACCCAGGTTCGGAACAAAAAGCCTCTATCGAGTCCAATTTCACTGCAAAAGTAAAATCCATAAGCAACCTTTAGAGACTTGAAAATTAGCAGTAAGCAGAAGTAGTGCCTCCATGAGAGTAGAATATGGCACTTACGATGAGAATCCTGATGCTTCTGCAGCTGTGAAGGATACTTAAAGGCCTTTCCACACCCTTTTTCTTTGCAGACGAGCTTCTTCTCACCAGATGAAGCTTCTGAAGGTTGAGAATCTCCATGACCAGTATCTTCCTTGTCTCCATCGTCCTTACTATGAAACTTCTTAACATGCCTGCTGATGTTGCCATGTACTGAGAACTCACTCTTGCAATTTTCCACAGGACATTTGAATAGCTTCCCTTTATGGGTAAGAAGATGCCTGTTGAGATGATCCTTCCTCCTATAGCTAGAAGTACAATCATCCACATAGCACTCAAAAGGTCTCTGCACAACAAGAAAGTGAAAACTGTCAGATACAAAAAAAGACACCAAAATCCAGAAGCATTGAGAGCAGTCTATATATTGAACATCAAAATCTCAAACCTTTCTGCGTGATGGAGGCAAACTTGCAGGAGCTTCTCAGGAGGTCTCCCAACCTGATACTAGTCCATAACATGTAGCCTTCGCATTTTGGAGTTCACTCTTTTTGGGATCCAATGCCTCACGCAATAACACAAGCTAAGACCCTTTTGTATTATTAAACAAAAAGGACATTCATTTCCTGCAAAAGCATAAACTTTTAGTACAAACGCCACACGCAATAACATTAAGACCTTCTGTATTAAACCAAAAAGGACATCCATTTCATGCAAAGGAGTAAACTTTCAATAGGCAATAAACACAACACTTATAACTAAGCAGACCCACAAGCTTGTTATATCTCCACGAATGATTCAATTAGATAAAGAAGCTACCTCGAGGGAATGGCTCTGCATATGCTGCTTCAAGTGAGCAGGTTTCTTGAACTCAGCACCACATTCAAGGCAAGTAGGTTTACCAGAGACCTCTTCTTCAACAACCTCACAAGCTTCTTCATCTCTTTCCATTTCAACTTCCATCTAAAAGTGATAAAAAAAACAAACGAAATTAGTGATGAAATTAAAAGGCTCAGAGAGAGAGAGAGAGAGGGGGGGGAGAGATTGAAACCTTGTGATGAGAATTGATGTGTGAAGTGATGAGATACTTTTTGGATCTGCTGATTCCGCAATACTGGCAGAGGTAGTGACGTATGTCCTTGGGTTTCGATGCCTTGGCGTCGACGTTAGCTGTTTCTCCAGCCATTTCTCTTTGTGATTCGTTCGTCTCAAGCAGACGCCGCACTCTCTGGAATATGAAGAAGGGAGACGGTCTATGAGCTAACAGTTTCTATATATATCTTCTTATTTTCGCGGGATTGAGTAATCTAACCTACTTAAACCGAACTGACGTAAACCGAACAGAGTTCAAACCGAACCGAATTACATTGATTAAGTTCGGTTACAATTTTGTCAAAACCAAATTTTACTAAACCAAATCAATAATTGAACCCTGATCACTTTTATCTAGATAACCGAACCAAATTGAAACAAAACCAAACTAAATTTACTTCGATCGACATCAGTTAGAATCAAAACCAAATTTACCAAACCAAATCGAGAACTGAACCAACATGATTTTTATCTCTCTCATTTAATCTGATAGCCGAACCGAATCAAACTGAACCAAACTAAATTTAAATTCGATTGGCATCAATTAGAATGTTACCAAAACCGAATCAACCAAACCGAAAATTGAACCCTAAACGCTATTATCATCACTCTTCTTCTCCCTCTCTCCTCCTCTGCCTTTGCGCCCAAATCAAAAGCCCTCTCCTTTTCCACTTTAGTTATCGTCTCTTTTCCCTAAATCCCCTTCTCTCTCCGGGACTTTCTCAGTTCACCACTTCCTCCTTCTCTCGCTATCAGAGTTTCAACTAGAAGTGGAAACCTATCGGATGTGAAATGCAGAAGATTCTGTGCAAGACCACCACTTGCTCAACCCACCCTCTTCTCTCCGCTCCGACTACCTCCTTCGCCGCGGGTCTTATCTCTAAAGCCTCCTTCAAAATTCCCAAACATTTCTCTACTGCTTCCCCTATGCCGATAACCACATGCTCTGTTTCCACAAACGGCGCCGTTTTCTCCTCGATTCTGCAGAGAACCCGTCCTCACAGCGTTACGGCACCGTTCTCAACCTCTTTCCGGTGCTCAATCAACAGTAAAATCCATAGTCTCGGTTTGTGCTCTGTTAATTCTGTTGACGGTGTTGGAGACGGCTCTGACGGAGAAGATGAAAAGCCGATGAGGATTATGAGCCGTCGAAATAGACGGAGCTCTAACGGCGACGGTAATCCAGATTTACTAAAGATCCCTGGTGTGGGCCCAAGGAACCAGAGGAAGCTTGTCGATAACGGAATCGGAGACGTCGCGGAACTCAAGAAGCTCTACAAAGACAAGGTCTTTTGAAACTTCCCTCTTCACTGTAATTAATTAAAAAGTTACTTCTCATCAGTAATAAAATAGATATTATATGATAATATATTATATGATGATGTTATATTATGGTTCCTCCCTTTTTTGTGTC
>OVBX01003543.1:0-16608 GCA_900406325.1 Erucastrum elatum | reverse complement strand
TTGTTTCAAAACTAAGAAACTGAAGTAGTTCACGAACTGGAGTTTTTTCTTCGTCTTTTTTCTGCTTCTGTAGTGATGATTTTCCAATGTGATTCATATGATTAGATAAAAAAGTGAAAATGCATACCTGTTGAAGCCAAAGACGAAATTTGAAGCCTTGGAGAAGATGAAGAAGAGAGACGAGCCAGAGAATTGAAACAGAAAATAGCCATCTTCTTGAATTGAAAGATTTCGCCTTCAGACCATGTGAAGTTTGGTTTTCTTGATAAGCTCTTCCCCTTTTTTCTGCTTCTTTTAACCAACGGATTGTATTTGATCCGGGATCAATTCCGTTTGTAGTTTGTTTTGTATTCGAATTTTGCTATTTTGTAAATGACTAAATTCGAGTTTGGTGTGGTTCGGTCCAGTCCCCCGCTATTGTTTATTCGTTTAGTCCGGTTTACTTATGATGATTAGCTTTTAGCCTTCCACTACTACCTAATCTTCATCAACCATGCAGGTTTTTTTAGCTTTTAACCACCTATTATTGTTGATTCAGTGGCAAGCCTGATCATGCTAGCCTCAACTTTTGCCTTCAGCTAAGGTAACAACAGTGACGCAACCGACAAGAAGATAAGTGTCAATGGTGGTGCGGCATCGATTGGCTTTGGTTTACCAAGAACTATCGAACTAAGGAGAAACTCAAACCTTATGTGAGATTCAAGATAGGGCAAATATCGGACCAAATAGGTGTGAAGTCTTTCCTCTCTTTGTCGTGAGAAAGAAAAGAATAGTATTTAGCTTAGTGGTTTTCAGACTGATCAAACTTCAGAGTACGAATCAGTGACAAGTCTATGGAGCATCCAGCTATGCAATACATATAAATAAATACATTTTACTTTAATTTAACAGAGAGTCTCATTCACACACATATCTTTGAGATCAATACCCAAATCAAACCATCTTATCCCAAACAATTTTGGTTTTGATTCAGACTCGATTATATCTTAGGTTCAGTTTGAAAAGTGTTTTTTTCTAAACAAATTGGATGGTACCGTCAGTCAACTCCAATCCAAGTTAGATGCGTATATATATGATATAACTTAATAAGTTATAAAATAATATTAAATCGTGAATCAAAAAACTATAGATAAATTTTATTCAAACAGAAATAAAATAATTTATTTTTTATTTTACTATTAAATGATTTCATGTATAATTTTATTTTACATTTACATATTTTATGTTATTTTATGAATTAAATATAATAATATATTTGTTATTTTACTATTAATAATTCTTTAAATAATAAAAAAATTCGTAAAATAATCTAAAGGGAAAAATTGAATAATACAAATTATGGATATATAAATTATCATATAAATTATCATAATGTAAATATTATTGTAATTTGCAAATACACTTATAAACAAAATTTTATTTTTTTGGTAGACTAAATATCAGATTCTGCTGGAAACGCTGACAACAAGCAGAAATGAAAAAAAGAAGGAAATCGCATGGAAAATACAGTGGAAAATTCTGGGCCATGTAACTAAAGCTACCGTGAACTCAATGTTGATGTTAACATATTAAATTGTTTGAAAGATGCTTCTGCTATTCACTTGGTGATCATTTTTAAGGATGGTTTAGTTTCTTTAGTTCGCGTGTTACAAAAAAAAAACTTCTTTAGTTCCCTGTTTTAGTACTGCAGATTTCTAGGTTTTTTTTGATTACCGACATTATGTCTTTTTCGTCTAAACAAAATCCATAACCCGGATCGTATTTATATCCCTTATGCCAATACTTGAAAGGTTCTAAAGTCATCATTGTACTAAATTTGGTAAAACCAAGCTATATTCTTTTTGCATTAGGGCATCTCCTCATGTTGCTAAGACGTGTAATATACTTATCAATGATATCTTAGCAAAGATGTAGCTTTGTAAGGATATAAAGTAGCTTCACTGAATATTTTATCTTTTTATGGTGCACAAATTTGACTTAGCTAATTTTTCTTTTTCTTGGTTTTCAATTACACCAATCGAAAAATCATCATACGAAAACTGGTTTGAATCAAAGATGAACTCGATCCCGTAAATTTAGAAATAAACTTACAAAATATAACTGAGAAAATATCATATTCCGCCCGCAGGGCGGGTTTTTTTCTAGTATTTATATATAATTGGGTTTCCGTCTCTCCTGTAAAGACACCTAGGATCCATGTCAAAAAGTCACTGCACGAGGAGGCGACACGAGTCCCATAATATTAAAACTCAGTGTTTCATTAAACGATTTGTTACATGGGTTTTTTATTTTACTCGTGACTTCCGTTCGATTATGCCGACCCATCAAGGTGTTTCTCCAGTTGGAAACGCCGGTTGCACGTCGTTAGGGTTTTTGTTCTTTGTCTCCGCCATTTGAGAATGAGACAGAACCAGCATTCTTGTAAGTGTAAAGATGACACCACAGTAGTAATGCAGAAAGTAAATCAAGAGACAAATACAAAAGCCAACACCAATTGCTCTAATTAGAAATCGCCTTGTTAACCTTATTACAAGCTATGCTAAATCAGCTTTACACGTCTAGTGTTACACCCTAACACACGCCACTGAACAATTCTAAAGCAACCCTATCTTATGTCTCTCCTCCGTCAAGTACTTCAGCCACTGCTTCAGCACGATCCAGAACACCTCCAACAGCTTCTCTCTCTCTATAAGATCAGCATATATGTCCCTGTCTCTCTACAGACGACTCCATAGCTATCTTATACTAACTCCACGTTCCCGAAACCCTAGTCTCCAAGGAACCACAATATGGACATCTTCCATATCAATAAGTGCAACTTTCTTTTTCTTGGAATGCAATTATTCCTCTTCCTTTAAGTCATAAACTTGCTCCTCAAGTTTATTCCTCTTTCCCTTTATCCAAGATACTCTCTTGCTCTTCAAGTCCACACGACTCCAGCTCAGCATCTCGATTCCACATGGTCTTTACCACTCAACACGACGTTTGCCTCAGCAACTACGTCAACGACTGCCTCAGGGCGGACACCTTACATCAACAATCTCCCCCTTTTAGCTTTATGTGCCGATCAAGCACAATCTTATTATGGTTCAACAACGACGTTCCCCACCTGGAAACTTCCACGCTAAATGTGCTATTCTCTCCCACGAGACGTGCACCACACCATGTTTTTCTCCCCCATGAGATAAGCATCATCTACTTCAGGACGTCCATCACTATGCTCTTCTCCCCCACAAGATATGCATTCCTATGACCAGAACGTCACCACTTCTCCCCCTGCTTGATTGCATACTAAGCTAAAACACATATGCTTAGATGTCAAGCCTTACAGACACACCTGTCTGCTACTGCATCACTATCTAACGTACTTGTCAAGCTACCTCTCGACCCACTTCTGTTGAGGACCAGGCTTCCTTCATGCGTCGTCTCTTTGACCATGAGCATCTTCTCAACCCCACCAAGTGCACTCTGCACTCGTTGCTATAGCCTTTGAGTGATTTCGCTATCACCCTCCTGAAGATCCTCTATCATCACTTCCTGACGCACTTCGATCTCCTTCTCCTTTGCGTTACAAACAACTCCGTGTTCTGACTCCCCACTCGATGCTTCTTGATTTTCCTCAAGATCACTCCTACCAGAGCTGCATCCATCTTCTGATGTTTCTTCCTTGGCCTTATCAAGTAAGCCACTCTCGGCTATAAACACCTCTTCAACCCTCTTGGGTTTAGTGAACGTCTTGTTCACCCTCTTGGCCATGTTTCTGCTCTTCTCACGAGCAAAACACTCCATCTGCTTGTGTCCAACCTTCCCACAGAACCAGCAGAACATCCGGTGTTGCTTCTTCTTTGGCCTGACACAGTTACTGATGCACCGATCAGTCTACTTCCTCGTATCAGCTGCACAACCATACTTCAGAAACCCCTGTCTGACCTTCATGTTGCTGCACTTGTACCATCTTCGGCTTATTGCTCACAGCCACGTGCTGTAGCACTTCCTGCCGTACTTCTTGTCTTACGTGCCGACGTACTTCCTGACAAGCTCTTTTGGCTCCACCTTTTGATGTGCTCCCATGCACAAAGTGTGACTGCCCCTTCTGTACTCTCTTTGTACTCTCAACTCCTCGATATCCCAGACCCCAGTTCACTTTAGCTGGTTGTCCCATCGAAAGTATCTTATCCAACTCATTGGATCCACCGTTGAGCATCCTGATCTGTTTGTGATTCTCAGCCAAGTCACGTTTCAGCATCCTTGCCCTCTCTCGTTCACCAATGGAAACTTCCCTGAACTTGCTAACCTCCTGCTCCAGATACTCATTTTTCTCTTTTACAGTAGCATGTTCCTCACAAAGTTTCTCATGCAGCTTATTCTGCTTCTGAGCCACATCCTCCAATCTCAGATTCTGATCCTTGACCCTCAACCACTTGTTAAGCAGCATGTGATACTCCTCATCATCTGTGCTGAGATCTGAATCAGAAGATTCAAAAGATCCCTCCTTGCATGCACCAAATGCAACCATATTCTTCAACACCTTTTCATCTTCTTCAGACTCTGACTCATCAGATGACTGCGATGAAACTCTTTTTCCCTTCTTTGAGTTTAGACATTCACGCCTTGTGTGTCCAACACCTCTCCACTCAGAGCACTTGAGCTCATTTTGTTGTATAACAGGACAATTAGCCCTTACATGACCAACTCCATCACACTCGTAGCACTTGAGACCTTCTCTTCTTCTGCTACTGTCACGATCACCTCCCTGGCGACCAGACTGATTCCTCCAACCTAAGAAATTCATCCTCTTGCCAAAATTCCTAGCCAACATGCCCATGACATCTTCAAGCTCCTGAATTTTCTCTGCATCCTTGTCAACTACAAGGGTTATACTTCCTGGCGTACCTCCTGATGTAGAAACCGAGCCACTGGCTGTCTCCATCTCTTCCGCCTTCAGCATACCCACAACCTTATCAAACTTTAGTTCATCCTTGTTTGCAATCATATTCAGGACCGCCTTTTGAGCTCCAAACTTTTTTGGAAGACAGCGTAACAAGTTCTTCAGCAGCTTCTTCTTCTTGTACTTCTTTCCAAGTACACATGCTTCATGCGTCATAGCACTGAGTTTGGCACTAAAGCTCGCCACCGTATCACTGTCTGACCACTTTAGGTTCTCAAACTGCGAACCAAGATGATCCAGACGTGTCATTTTGACACTATCATCTCCTTCAAACGAATTCAGCAAGATCTCCCACGCCTCTTTAGCTGAAGTACTCTCCTAAATCAGCTGAAACAGCTCTACTTCAGCAGCTTTAAAAATTGCCGACAACGTCTTTGCATTAAACTTTGCTGCATTACGCTCTGCCTCTGTCCAATCCGCCTTTGGCTTGGGTTTCTTCTCACCTGCTGTGACTATGGTGAACCAGTCTCCACAGCTGTCCACGCATCTTCATTGATTCCTCGAATCATATATTTCATGCGAGCCTTCCAATGACCATACTGATCCGCCTTCAACATGATTGCCTTCTGCATCATAAAAATCGTGTCCACCTTCACTGCAGGACCACTCGAAACTAGTCGTTAACTCTATCGAGTCCCGCTCTGATACCACTTGTAAGTGCAAAGATGACACCATAGTAGTAATGCAGAAAGTAAATCAAGAGACAAATACACAAGCAAACACCAATTGCTCTTATTAGAAATCGCCTTGTAAACCCTATTACAAGCTATGCGTAATCAGCTTTACACGTCTAGTGTTACACCCTAACACACGCCACTGAACAATTCCTAAGCAACCTTAGCTTATGTCTCTCCTCCGTCAAGTACTTCAGCCACTGCTTCAGCACGATCCAGAACACCTCCAAAAGCTTCACTCTCTCTATAAGATCAGCATATATGTCTCTGTCTCTCTACAGACGACTCCATAACTATCTTATACTAACTCCACGTTTCCCAAATCCTAGTCTCCAAGAAACCACAATATGAACATCTTTCATATCAATAAGTGCAACTTTCCTTTTCTTGGAATGCATTTATTCCTCTTCCTTTAAATCATAAACTTGCTTTTCAAGTTTATTCCTCTTTCCATTTATCCAAATACTCCCTTACTTTTCAAGTCCACACGACTCCAGCTCAGCATCTCGATTCCACATGGTTTTCACCACTCAACACGACGTACGCTTCAGCAACTACGTCAGCGACTGCTTCAGAGCGGACATCTTACATCAACAGTTCTGAGAAATGTTTCAGCTTCTTAATCAATCTCTACCAGTTACGGATTGTCCATCTTAAATTCCTTCTTATATCACCCCCACGATTCACCTTGAATGCGAGCTTCTTCAAGCAAGGCGGTGGGATTTCAAATATAAAAAGGTAAGCTTTTTTCTGCTATGAAAACCATCTTATCATTCCCTCTAAACAAGACAGTAGACTACTATCCAGAAAATGGTAACGCAGCGATCTTTATTTTCGACTTGGAGACTAAACAATGCTCCTCAACAGTTCAAGTCCGGTTTCTCTGCTTCATGGGAGTAGATATCTTCTACTGGATTATAAGGTTACTTTTAAATCTCCGCTTCAGTTCTATTTTTTTTAAAAAATATTACGATTCCAATTGTTAGGATCCCGTCGTGTTGAATCCTTATTAGCAATTTTTCTGTTAAGATCTTTGTCTGACATAGATTTTTTTTCTTGATTAAGTCTCTGTCTTCCTCCCTTAGTACGTTTTATGAAATTTTGAATACTGGATATAGGCGATGATTAGAAGAGAACGAAAATAGAGGTTTGAAAAAATTCTTGCTCGATCTATAGTTGTTTACACACGGTTGTGTTTGCTTGATTTGTTAATCACTTTTCTATTAGGATGCAGATAAATTTTGAGAGTTAGAGGAAGCACACACTGAGCTCTAAGCGTGTTAAAGTTGTGTAAGAGATAGAGAGAGAAGCTCTTGAAGAGGTTTGCGTTGTTGTTGTCTGTTCTTTTTCCTGTTTTTATTATGTTTGTGTTCGTTGAATATTTAGTGAATACTGTATAGGAAGTTCAAATCAATATGTGAGCTTATTTGTTCCTTTCAAGTCGATATCATTCAGAATTTATAGTAACTCTTGAATTTTGGATCAATTGTTAAACCATGTGGGAGAGTTTTATGTTTTACACTGTCTTTTATGTCTTCTAATTCTTGGTTACAAGTTATGAGCTTTCAGTAGTTTATGCATTTACTTTTTCCTTTATGTGTGATTCGTGAACACTAGCTACTGAGGATATTGATATTCATGTGAATAAGGAACTGTTTGATTTTTTTTTTTTGAACAAAAGCTTTGCAAAAAAGCTTTATTATTTTTTTGTGTCTTTTCTTCTTTGTATGGCTGCGAAAGATTTTTATTCTGTGTATACCTTGCCACACTTATGTAAGTTGTATAACTGATTGCTTTATAACTACGATGTTATCTTATATTTTCTTCTCTTCCTTTTTGTTCTCTGTTTCTTTTTGTGTGAATCTAATTGATAAAAATGTTCCTCTTGGACATATAGATTGGTTTCTGACTGGTGCTTGAAGCCTTGAAGATATACCTCTGTATATTGACTTCTCTCTATGAAAAATTACTCTTCTAAAAGGATGAGAGCAGGTAACTAAATTTTTTAGCTTCTGAATACTTTAGTTGTTGAATCTTTTACTGGTTTCTTCTTTGTAGCTCTCAAGCTGTTTTGATAGTCGTTACATGTTTTTGGATCTTGCAGTTTTCTATTTTCAGACAATGATCATACCGTTGGAAGCTTGATAGAGAGCTAGAAGATGCAGAGCAAAAGGTCTCAGAAATTAGGAAGAACGATAGCAACATGTGTGAGTTATCTATGATACAAGAACCGGCAGCTAATGGGGTAAAGAGAATGATGGAAACCATGGAGATTCTAATGACGCTGGAAAGAAGCTATGAGTTGATAACATCAATGCTGGCAGTAGTTTTCCTGAGACAGAGTATCCTGGTGACGATATTCCTGGAGATGGAGCTGGAGCTGTGACAACAAAGCTCTCTCAAGGTGTGACCAGGGAAGCCCCTGAAACAAGCATTGGGATGGTAGAAGGAACTACAACCGCCACAGCTGTCTTACCTCCTGAACCTGTTCCAAGTGGATTCACTGCTGAGAAGTTACCGCTGCAGGAAGACACGTTGCTGCTGTTTTTTTTTTCTCCTTTCGGTTTCCTTGCTCACTGTGAAATATTTGATTCAAATGTTTACAATTGAACTCCCTCCAATATAAAATTAGAATCATGTACATGATCCTATGTACAGTCCCAGACTGTTGAAGCATTATTCAGCCAAGCAACAAGAATTGTGTGTTAGATTTATCAGTATCCAGCTATGGATCCCCGATTCTGTACTCTCGCGCTGCAAGCTTATTTAGACGTGTGATCATTACTTTGATGTCACCAAATGAGAAGAAAACATAACATACAGGAATCTTTCTTTTGCTAGCTATTTTACAATTTTATTTTTGATACTAAAATTACAATAAAAATAACATTGTTGCAGAATCTATAAATCAAGAAAACTAATACGGAGTAGAGAGCATCAATGGTTGCTCAGTTTGCTGCAGAAACCACCTTAAGAAGAGTCCATGTCGGCACATAAATATTATGACACACTATCAATTGAACTTATCTTTGCTCCATTAGAAGCTGAGCTTAAGCTTGCACGATCAGAGGTATTTAATTCGTCTACATAAGCTTAATTGTTTGCACTGATACACTGCTTTGTTTCTGTATATATTGGAAAACTTCAAAAAACAATCGGTCATTCTCATAAACCCAAAATAAAATTGTGAAAGAAAAATGAAAAGTGGGATTTTGATTGTAGTAAATTATCTTCCAAAAGTTGTGATACACTAGGTATATTATTTCTTCAAAAAAAAATTATTATAGAAAATTAACCATGTGAATATGATACATTAAAAAAATATTTCAGTATATACTTCTTAATTTATATTTTCTTCATATTTCATAATATTGATATTATTATTTAGTGTGTAGAATATAAGTTGATATTGATTTCTGATGATTAATTATTTTCTGAAGAAGACAAAATAACAAAAAAAAGATTTTAAAATAGAAATATAAATCATAAAATCAAAAATAAAGTAAAAAGAAAAATAAATCATTTACAAATAGTTACAATATAAAATTTTAACTCATAATAATATTTATATAATAAACACATTGTTTTCTTTTCGTAACTGGAGATGATGCCACATGACCTAAAATGTCGAAAACCACATTAAAGTAAAGTTTTTCATCAAATTTATTGGATATGCAATACCGTGTGATTCAGACGGCAAAACATGCCATCATTGATTGGTTTCCCTCTCATACTGAAGAAGTCATTCAGATGGCGAAACATGCCACCACATGTAATCCTTATAATTTTTTCAGACTATGGTTAACTAATTTATTCACTTTTCTTATGGTAATTTCAGGACCAGTAATGTTGAAAGCGAAATAAATTATATCTTCATACTTTTGATAAATATCTTATTTTCTAAGATGTGTATTAAATTAAATTTATAAAATCACAATAAATGTATAAAAACTACAATACAATGTAAGCAGTAAAATGTATGTTAAAAACTAGCCATATATTAAAATTGTTGTACAAAACAATTAAAATAAATATAAATAATTATATAAAAGCCCAGCGTTAGGAATCTATGTCACAAAGTCGAGTTCTGTGAGTATGACATGTGTCCAAAAAGAATGGAATTCACTGTTTCATTTACTTTAGGATGCCGGTTTTAATAATTTGGTTTGGGTCTATGTTTGGCTTATAGGCTCCTAGCCGTTGAGCCCGATAAGGACCAACCCTAAGTGTCGCATCTGAATCGTCGCTTCACCTTCTTGCTTCGTCCTTCATAACCACAACGGTTTTCATCTTTTCCGACTCCGATCACTGAATCCAAAGCACTTATTTATTACAATAATGGTAAACCATACAACCGATGGGCTCATTCATTTAACAGAATCCCATTCCCACACAGAACTTTGAGATCAATGCCCAAATCGAACCAGCTTAACCCAAACCAGTTTTGTATTGATTCAGACTCGATTATAACATTGGTTCAGTTTGATAGGTGTTTTTCTTAAACAAATTCGATGGTACCGTCAATCAAATTATTAACTTTGCCAATAATGTTTTGTTACAAACAATTCAACCGAAATGTGGATATTAAAAAGTATCAACAGAAAATCATGACAAATAAATAATTAGCATACTATTTCAATCGTTACGAAGAAACATGGTAAATTAATAAATTACATGGTTCAAAATTAGATATGTGTAAAATATAATAAAAATTCGTAAGTAATAAAATGAAATTTCAAAATTTTTTATGTAAATATATAATTTCATTAAATTATAAATTATAAAGGCTATATAAATTTAATATGATCAGAAACAAAGCAATTTAACCAAGAGGTTTTTGGCCTAATGGTAAAGGAACTTCAGCTGGAGTGNGGGGGGGGGGGGGGGGGGAGGGGGTTCAAGTCGCCTTGACCATCTTCTTGCCCACGAATAAATGTGTATGTTCGGATGAAAAGCATGGATTAGTCCAGCTTACCGCTGGGAAACCCCAAGGTTAAATAAAGAAAAACAAAAATATACAAAAAAATTACGAGCGCATCTATCCTAAAGACTAGAAAATTAGTAAAATATAATTAAATCTCAATTTTAAAACAGTATTTCTTACATCGCTTCAGAAAAACTTTATTCATGTGAAGGATTACTGTTTACAATACTATGTTTTTGTAATTCTCGGCTTACATTAAACCGTCTAATTAACATACTGTTGAAAGATATATGTTACTTATCGATGTTTGTGGATTATATTGCTTATAGAAAAATAAATTATAACAAACAATGTATATTATACAAATACTTTAGTTTTTGAATTTATTTTATAATATATATCCCGTCCGTAGGGTGGCCCGACCCTAGTATTATATACGAATCAGTATCAGAAATGGATCTTTTAACCTTTGCATGAAAATTTTGTAGTTTGACAAAAATTAATAATGTTATTCGATAATTTAAGTCTATTGTTACGATCATTACTCATTAGAATATTTTATAATAATGTTTTATCACTTGTGAATGTATGATGAGAGAGTAAGAGACTTATTGGACTTCAGTATATACCTAGACATTAGCAATGAGGTCAAATTTGCTTGGAAAATCCAGGTGTGTTTCTTTATCTATACACATTTCATTCAACCGTTTTCTTACAGCCAATGTATCGTTGATATGGAGTTTTGTAATGGTTTGATGATAATAGAGGGACATGGCTGAGAGAGGTTACAGTTTACAGAGCATCAAAGCAAGTATCAAAGCACGAAAGCCCGATTTCGATGCATTCATCGGTATAATTCTAGTTTCGGTTTTCGTTTCCCTATAATATTAATGGATCTGGTTTAATAATCTACGAATGATGACGTATTATAGACCCACAAAAGCAGTACACGGATGCGGTGATAAAAGTTCTTCCAACGCAGTTGATTCCAGATGACAACGAAGGCAAAGTGTTGAGAGTGAGGCTGATAATGAAGGAATGTGTTAAGGCTGATAATGAAGGAATGTGTTAAGTACTTCATCCCGGTTTACCTATTCGACAAAGGTTTCTACCATCTCGTGGATCCCCTGTGGTCGCAAACTCACCTGCTCGTACCCTGGCATCAAGTTCAACTACCAACCTGATCCCTATTTCGACAATGAGTTACATTCATAAATCTCTTTAGGCTAGTAATATCGCAGAATGATTTTAGTTTCTTGCCTCTTGGTTTGAGCATATGTTATCTCTTTTTTTCTCAGGTTTCTGTTGTGGAGATGGATGGGCAATTTGATATACTCGACGAGCTGATATACGTGGAGAGCCATCTGAGCAACCTCTCGACCAAATTCTACGGTGAAGTGACTCAACAAATGCTCAAACATGCTGACTTCCCAGGTAGCAACAAGGGAACTGGTCTTTTCCAGACCATTGTTGGATTGAAGATCAGAGATCTCTATGAGCAGCTCATTGCCAACAAAGCCACTGCTCCTTCGAAGCTGCTAAAGCCTAAAACAAAATATAAGCAAAACAAAACCCGCCGATGAACCCATTGGTTGTTTCTTTTTTTTTTTTCTTTTTTATGCTTTATTTCTGCGGATTTTCATGGCGAAAAGGACGGTGTTGCTTGTAATTAGCCGAGCAATAAAAATTCAGTTAATAAAATGTTTTATATCTATTCATAGAAATAGATTAAAACCCCCAAACCAACCTCTAAGCCAAAGAATGAATTCGATCATGTCATCATATAATATATATTATTTAATATAAGATAATCAACTACATACGAGCAAAATAAACATAACGGTTATGCATATACGACATTCTTAATAAACATGCGCTTTCAGCAGCACACACAACCACAACAAATGATTTATCCACAACATGTTGGAACTTCCAAAAAGCTTACATCCTATTATCTGCAAGAAATTACGTTTTTTTTAGATATTAATTGTACTATATACCTGATGTAAAAATCTTTAAACCTTGACTAATAAATTTCAGTGTTTTCAGTAATAAAAAGAAAAATTAAAAACCCAAAATAAACCAATAAGCAAAAATGAGTAGTTTCTTCCTATTGACTAACATCCGAATTATCTACAAATTTTGGTTTAATTATTGGGTTTTTTGCAAAAGTGACTCAAAACTTGGAGTCAAACAGAAAACTAACATTTTCTTTTGNATTGAAAACTAGCTAACATCTGAAGTAACTTTGGATCCCATTCGGTTCCAACTTAGATTCCATTTTTTTCTGTTAGTTTGGATTTAAAAATCAGAAATTTGGTTTTTCGGATTAAATATCAGCTTTGTGGTTTGGATAATTTAAAATATTTTGAAAAAGTATTCGGATAATTCAGTTACATTAGGTATTTTTTATAAATAATATTTTGAAACGAATTAGTTATTAAAAATAAATANGTTATTGAATTTCAGGTATCTATTTGATTTTCAGTTCGAGTCTGATTTCAATTTTCGGTTTTAGATATAAAAGCCGATCGGATAATTGATAGGATTCATTTCTTGGTTTGGTTCAGTGTCGGATAAATATGCTCGGTCCTAACTATGGCCGATATTTGCGAATTTGAGGAAATATTTTTATGACTTAGTTGGAATACTAACTTTACATATCTTGTTTCCAATACAAATTCACAACATTTACAAAAGTAACTTGCCGGATTCTGTGACCCCTCGTTGTGTGTCGGAACATCATCAATCCCTCAGCCTACGACAGCCAGCAAACTTTGCCTGACCGCAGGGACAGAACAGAGTAAGGATCCGAAGATTCCGGTGAGGGCATAAGCAATCGCACAGAAGGGAAGAGCCTCTGGCTCCTTAGCCGACAAAGCTGCTGTTCCAAGCCCATGAGCACTGTTCATAAAAACAAGAAAGTTAATGTCTTTTGATCCTAATGGTACCAATGGCTATTCAAAATGTGAAAGAGATCATCTGTAAAGGAGTCACCTTGAAGCAGTGGCTATTCCCCGAGCAATTGGATCGCGTAAACGCAGTTTGTCAAGAACAACTTGTACGAAGTTAGCTCCAATCAGACCAGTCACAACGACCACAGCTGCTGTAAGAGACGGATTGGTTCCTGAAAATGTTCATGAAAGTCGTTAGGAAATGTTCTTTAATGTCCTCTGCGCAGGAGACGAATACGATGGAACAGTATTTATTTTTATACCTTCAAAGAGTGATACAATGCTAAGGGCCAATGCAACCGTGATGCAGCGAGGCAGGATTGATACCGTTAAAGATGGTTCTAAACCTACTAAACGTCCAACAAGAGCAGTGGAGTAGAGCGAGAACACAGATGAAACAATCACAGATGTGAAAATCTCAGCTGCGTGCCTCTTGACGAGCTGAAGATATTTATACAAAACAAATTGGATTGTTACCAGATTAATAATGCAAAACATAACATGTTTGTTGTTGTTTTTTTCTACCTTTCTTTGTTTAAACATGGAGAAAGCGAAAGAGAGAATGACAGAGCCAAGAAAACCCATTAATATGTCACCAGCACCAGGATCTGATGCTACGTTGGTAAGATAGTTTCCTGTGGCAGTGAACAAGAAGGCTTTTACATTCTGATTTAGATTCTCTATAAAGGGTGGCTCTATTGCTTGTGTGAGTTTTACCTAAAACAGGATCGAGTCCAGACCCTGAAGCATACCCAAAGGCTAGAGCAGCGAGTACTGAAGATAACGCGCAGCAGATTATCGGATGGAAAACTTTCTTGATAGAAGATGGCAACCTTGAAAAGAGAAAAACAAGACAATCAGAAGATCACATCAAGATAGAGAGAGAGAGTTGAAAAATGAGGAGAGAGGAGAGGATTTGAATATTAACCTTGTTCCCACAATGTAACCTAGAACAGTAGAAGAAAGAAGGAAAGGGAGACAAGTTCTTGCACTCGTCCCTAGTGAAGTAGGGTAAAACAGAGCACCAACAAACGACACAACAAAGATCCCACTCCAACTCCATAGCTCAAGTGTTGAAAACGGTGAAGGTTTTGACATAGGCTCAGCTTCCGTCATTTCGGTTTTCACCATTTTTCTCACTGCTATAGCTGTGAAACCAGCTACACGAAGAGACGCCAACCATCCACCAGCTGTACAAGCATTTGATCAAACATTAAATACAATTTAGGGTTTAGGGTTTAGAGCTTCGTCTACCTAACAAGGTTCTAGCGCAATTTAGAACATGGATAAATAATATAAAATTACTAAGAAAGCTAGAAGAAGAACAAGAGAGTGATTGTATACCTATAATGAAGCAGATTTTGACGCCTGATGCCGCGGGAATATCTCTGACCGAGAGAAGGAGAACCACGAGAGAAGGGACGTAGAACAGAGGAAGCCATCTCTGGATGAACAGAAACGCTGGCTCAAAGAAGTTCATCATACCGGTCGCAGCAGCGGGGACAACGGAATCTAATATCATAAGAACGGAGAAAATACAGAACATCCCGAACAGAGCGCTAGGGAACTTGATGGACGCTGCTACAAAAGCCTGTTTCAAGAACTGGTCTGCCGCAAGTATGATCCCAAGCGACACCAACAAGTGCGCTGTCGCGAACACCTTACGAGAGATCGTTGACGTGTTTCCTGTTCCTGCACCGTCCATGGCTTGAGTTGAAAGTTTTCTCCCAAAGCTCATATCTTGAGAACCCGTTTGCAGAAACCTCGTACTCTGTCCATTGATTGTACGTAGTCTTGGTAGATTTAGCTTCTGGGTTGCATTAGAATCGAAAGTCTTCCCATTTTTCGATTGGAATAGGATCTTGGAACAAAGATGTCGGTTTCTCGGTGAAGAAAGAGCTAAAGGAGAGAAGAGAGGGGTGGTGACTAAAGGAGTAGCCATAGTAGTAGTGGACACGACGTGGCAGTGGTTCTACGAGACGGCACGTCATAGTCTTATTCATCTTCGTTTAATGAAGCGAATTGGGTTACGAGACTTTGTATGGACAAGAGAGAAGGTTCTATCAATAAAGAGATGAGCGACTTTTGTCTCTTCTCCCAGTTGTACTGAGTTTTTTTTCGGGTTCTCTATTTTAGTTAAATAAATAATATTTCAACAGTTAATATGTAAACAAATTTGAAAACGAATATATAAGGTATAAATTAATAATGTTTAGGCCAAGATTGACCTTGTTAACCCCTTTAATTTTCTAAGTATACTCCGTATGTTTCGCAATAAATTATGTTTTGCCTTGATGCACAAAACTTACGAAATTTATTTAAGAAGTATTTAAAAAATATTCTACTAATTATAGAAATGACAGCAAAATTTAATTGGTAACATAGTGTCTGTAAAATTAAAAACAACGTTAAAAAACAAAATATCACAAATTTTGGAAAAACATATCTTTCTTTTTGCAATAAGGAAATAAGTGACAAGAAACTTGAACAAGGCAAACATTGTTTACTATCAAATCATACTAGGAGGGCGATGACATGCACTTGTTTTTATTTCTGATAACGAACGACTATTTTATTATTCAATCTTGAGGTTGTCTGAGAAACTAAACTAGAACGGAACAACCAATATAGTAAAGTTCTTATAAAAAGACTTCGCGATAAAGAATCATAAAATTTATTTTGCGTTTGTGGAATGTGAATGATCTTGAAATCTGTGACATATATCATCACAATTTTATCTTCTCCAATTCAGTTGCAAAGCTTGACTAAGACATGTGGCTCCTTAACCATTGCGATCAAATTTTTACCGTCTGTCCCAAAGCTCTGACATGTCGAATGCTAAAGCATGCTTTCCAGCACCCAATGTAGTACTTTCACTTCTGAATGCAAGGCGGACTATCACCGTCTATAGTTCCTCATCCCTATAAGTTGTACTTTTCCCAAGCTGACCATCCAAGATATAGAAGTCCATAATGTATCCACCATACAAATATTACCCAAGCTTAAGATTTGGAGCTCCTCAATACAATTTTTTTGTGGAAGTGCTGCTACAGTTTCGTTAGCGTTGAACCAGACTTGATACTAACTCTCCACATGTTGAACTAGCTC
>OVBX01003542.1:0-16099 GCA_900406325.1 Erucastrum elatum | reverse complement strand
CGTCCTAGATTAGTTTTGTAATTGAAAAATAAAACTTGAAATTTAACTTTCTCCAGACGACTTAAATGAAAGTCGTATAGATAGACGACTTAAGTTAAGGTCGTCCGGTTTAAGCAAGGTTTGACCAGAAATTTGGGAAATATTCTCGACGACTTTGCTTTCCCCGGACGACTTTAAATTAAGTCTTCTGGTGGGACGACTTTATATTATGTCGTCTGGTAAAAGTTAAATTATAAAGTTTTATTTTTCAATTACAAAACTAACCTAAGACTACTTACACGTAAGTCGTCTAGTTTAATAAAATATTGAAATTTTAACTTTCCCAGAGACGCTTGAATTATAAGTCGTCCGGAAATAGTCAAAGATCTGACACGATTCGGTCAAATGCAAAACTATCCCGTTTCTCGTAGACAACTTATATATAAGTCGTCTGGAGTTTTTTTTTAAACAAACAAAGCTGGACGACTTAGTTTAAGTCGTCCGTTTGACCAAAAGACTTATCAATAAGTCTTCTACATACAGATGACTTACTACTAAGTCTTCTACGCGAACAGATCTTGAAAAAAATTGAAATTCGTACCTTAAACTAGGTTGAGATGACTTCGTTTGCACACAAGGTCTTTTCCAACAACCCAGAACCTCAAACGAAAGCAACCGTAAGTCAAAACAAAAGAAATATGGCTCTGTCAACCATAAAATATTTTGAATCAAAAGCTTGAGTTTTTTGGATGAATATGGAGAGAAAGTGAAAGAAATGTTGTTTTTAGTTCATAACAATTGAAACAGAGAGAGTGTAAAGAGATTTACGTGCATTAAAATGCATTAAAAGCTCCAAACAGTTAGTACAAGGTTGTGGGAACTATTCATGGTAGTGGTACTATTGTAAATACTTGAAGAAGATGAAGTTGAGACAGTAAAAAAACCATTTTCGATAAAAAAAAGGTAATGGCATTTTCGTAGATAAAATGCAAGTGTGGGGTGATAATCTCAAAAAAAATGATTCAAAAGAAAATGTTAGTTTTCTGTTTGACTCCAAGTTTTGAGTCACTTTTGCAAAAAACCCTTCTTAAAATGTATGTTTTGGTGTTTTCACACATATTAAGAAAACACATTAATCATATATCATTTTTAGAAATTGTCAAATTTCAATGCATTTTAACCAATGATCTTTTAATTTCATTTATTTAAAATTTACAATTTTTGTATAAAAAACGTAAAAAATACATTTTTGTGAAATAAATTATTTTTCTAAAACATTTATATTTAAGGAACGGATGGAGTATAACAGAACCCAACATATGAATTAGACCCAATGTGAATACACTTTGGAAACACGTTTTAGCTGAGTTGGTTTACCAAAAAAAAACACGTTTGACTTGGTTAGAAACACAAAAGTTTTTTTTTTTTGAACTGATTCTTAGAAACCGAAAGTTCATGTAAAAAAAAAAGGATCACTAGAGAGTACGTAGATGATTGCTTATGTTGTAATTGAAGAAATTTATTTTTCAACTACCAACAATCACCACCTTACAAGTTCCCGTGAGAGCAATAATTAATATCTTACAAACACCAAAACTTTTAGTGATTCAAATTTATTTTTCAACTACCAACAATCACACCACCGTATATGTTCCAGTGAGAGCAATAACTAATCAATACAAAAAGTTGTCAAATACTTTTTATTTTTATAATATACTACTGTCAAAAATAATATAAATTGCTTTAGCTAAAAGTATAAAACTAAAATATTATTTACTATAAATAAATCTAAATTAACTTATAGAAATCCTGAAAAAAAATGAGTATACATTATTCAATAAAGATACTTAATAAAATATGAAAAGAAAATATTTTCTGAAACAATAAAGTACCTCACAAATGTTTTATATTATGAAATAAGAGTATAACAAAACACATTGGGCAAGGATATGATTTTTTTGAAGTTGGATGTGTTTATACGTTTGTAAATAACAATTGTTTTTTCTAATGATCAATAAATTTAACATTTTATCAAAAATAAGAATATAAAAATAAAATTCATTATTTCCGAGACGTTTTTAATTATTTGTAGGGCATGAATTGATACGACTCCTGAACGAGAGTTTGGAGGCAAACACTATAAAGTTTGTTTTTGCAAAAAGTTGTTTTAGTACTTTGTATCATATTTTTGCAGTAGTTACAAAATTATGTAAAATTTATTTCACTATTTAAATAAAAGGTGAATTTGTTAATATCCATAAAAGAGAAATAAATAAATATATAGTCGTGAAGCAGTGATAAGTACCAATTGATGCGACATCAAGAAAATGAGGAAAATGTTATATTGTTCGGGTAAATAAAATATTATACTATAACTATTATTAAAACATTATTTTGAATAGGTTAAACATACTTCATCTGTTTCTAAATATAAGATTTTTTTGGATTAATACGTCCATTAAGAAATAATTAATGCACTTCGCCTAACTTTTTTTTTTAATGTGTGGGTACTTTTGCTATTAGAGATCTAATATTATTCTTTCTCATCTCTTCAAGGTGGAGTTATTTTCTTAGTTTTTTTTTTTAATTATTGTAGTTTAATCTTTATTTTGATCAAAGAGTCTCTTTAATCAATTTTGCACACACCTTCTCACCTCTTCATATTCTTTGAAAGTGAATGTAAATTAGCACGAAATCACTGCAAAAAATGATTATTTTACATCATTATTTTATATATTTGTATCAATTATAATGATATAAAAAACTTCTACATCACCTAAGTAAATGAATCTGGAAGTAGTAATGCAAATAATTAGCATAATTCTATTAGTAAATGATGCAAAAATATAAAATATTTACACCAATTTTTGAAATGATGTCAATATGTATCAGTTGCAACCCCTGTTCAAAAACACGCCGCCGAGGACCGCAAAATCGCCGGAAAAGCGCTGTCCGGCTATCAACCGTGGCGAATTAGAGAAATTCGCTCGAAAAATCGGATCTAAAAGAAAACCTTAAGTTATTACTTGTTTCGACCTATGAATGGACTAATATACATACGATCTATGAAATCTACCAGAAAAAAAACAATAAAACGAAAAAAATCGATCGAAAACACGTCAAAGTTCAAGAGCCGCCGAGCTTGAAACGCAGAAACCCTAATAATGTAAAGAGGAAGACGACATGTAAATGACATAAATACCCTTCATTTAAGTTAAACATTTAAAAAAGTGAAATAAAACGCTTCCCGTTGCTCGAACCCGGGTCTGGAGACATATAAAGGAAGCCACAACCACCACACTAAGTAATGATTCATGTACTTCCTACAATTGTATCACATATAACTAAAAATAACGCGCCGATTAAATCCCGCAAAATCTCCGATTTTCTCGTTCGGCGCTAGACGTAGCCCAAGCGTACGCGGAACGCCTAGCGAGTTTTTGAACAGGGGTTGCAACAAATGATATTAACATTTACATCATTTTTTTATAAGAAAATGATATCAGTATTGATGATATCAATTACAATAATCGATTTAATTATTTATATCATTTGTTAATAACTGATGTTAAATTATCTTCACGTTTTAAAAATAATTTTAATTATTGTATCATATAATATTATTATTTTATTATTTATACGTGATTGATGTTAAATGATGCAATAGATAAATGATATAAGAACTTTATATTAAAGATTGTTCCAATAAATACAATATGGCCAAGAAAAAAAAGTATAACAACAAGAAGAAAAAGATGAATTCATATAAAGAGATAGAAAAACAGTTTAGCCGAATTGGCCAAAAAAGTTTATTAGAAATTCCTCTTCCTTTTCTGTTATATCTCTGGCTGAAGATTCATCATTGAGTAGTGAAGATTAATCATTAAGTAGTGAAGTAAATGAGATTCCACGTAGAATTCTCTATCATCCCTTTTTCTTTAACACTTGTACTTTTCCAGATTGTCACCTCTTATAGTTCCCGATCCTAACAATGAAAGATCATTTGCAATAAGCGGAAGCTTCAAAAACGAAAGCAAAAAGAAGATAGAAGAAAATATACCTTGTCAAATTCTAGCTCCCTTTCAAATTCTGCATAAGAAGAAACAAAATCCATTATTGGTACTCGAATAAAAAACATATTTAATTGTTACTGAAAAATTCTTTTGAATAAAATAGCCTTTAAACTGTTACAAAGAAGGTTTAAGAACTTAAGTTTCAAAAATAAAGTTTAAGAACTTACATATTCGATCAAAAAAGAAGTTTAAGAGACTGAGATCTAGCTTCCGGCCGACGACGTTGGCTCACACAGCCACGGCGTCGGTCCGGTTTACCGCTCTGTCTTTTATTTCGTTCGTCGTTTGTGTAGATCTTTGTTTGTCTAGGGTTTTGAGTTCTTCAAGAGAAGATCTTGATCTTGTTTTCCAGATCTATATAGTTGATTGGAGTTATAGAGGTTGTGGATCTTTCTCGGTATGGTCTTGCCGCGGTGTTTTCTGGATCGCTGGTGGTTTGGGTTTCAGTGTCTCCTTCGTCGGCTCTTGAAGGGTCCTTCCACCTTTGGTGGTTGTTTGAGGTACTCTCTCTGCTCCGATTGGTGGTGTGCTTTGATTCTTGCTTCTGCTGATGATTTCCCCTTGCTTGGAGAGTATGTTTTTCCTTGGTTGCTTTCATTGGAATAAACTCTTCGGTGAACCTCAGTCGTGTCTCCGGCTCTTTCTTAAGGAAATGGAGTTTTAGCTCTGTTCTTGTATGTAAAAAGTTTTACTTACTTGTTTCTTGTAATAATAGGTACTTGAATAACAACTCATTGGAAACAAATGACAGATGGAGAAAGATTGGAGATTTACCATGCTCTATTGTAAAAAAGCATCAATAGAGAATTACAAAACCATCACGCAACAGAGGTCTCTCATTCATTCTCTGTACCTTTTCAAACAGTACAAAAAATTTGGAGGAGGGCCAAAAATACTTCTAGCGGTGAAGGTGTTGATGTATCACATAGGAGAAAAGGTAACTGCGGTAGAGAGAAAATGCATATTGATCTTTCTCGAATTGATGATATTCCACTTCGTCGTCGCAAAATGTTACAATCGTTAGCGGCTTCTTTGGGAGTGAGCTGCACATCACTTTTTAGATGTCTAAAAGAAGGGCTCATCAAACGTCATACCAATGCTATAAAGCCGTCTTTCAAAGAAGACAATACAAGAGCTCGATTAGATTTTTGTATCTCCATGCTCGACAGTAGCACTATGCCCGACCACCCGAAGTTTGCTGCTCTGTACGATGTTGTACATATCGACAAGAAGTGGTTTTATGTGACGAAAAAGACAGAGACTTATTATCTTCATCCCGTTGAAGATCCCCTGTACCGCAGTTGTCAAAGTAAAGATTATATTGGGAAGGTGATGTTCTTAGCAGCCATGGCACGTCCACGTTTTGACGAAGAAGGTAATGAGATTTTCTCTGGAAAAATAGGCATTTTCCATTTGCTAAGAATAAAATGAAGTTGGCGTGGAACTGAACTTTAACAAAATAATTGTCTTTACCCAAGAAGCATTTAAGAAGTTCTCGTGAATATAGGGAGAGTATAGCAAAAATCCTAGTCGTCAAGAAAAAAAGAGAGATTTTTTATAGTTTCAAGCCGATGGCCAAAGGTTTTTTATAGCTCCGTCATCGGCTTGTTTGGTTCGTTTTACTTTTTTTTCTTTAATTTGATTTACTTTTTCTGGTTATTCAGTTTGTTTGATTGTCAATTTATTTTAAATTTGCAAAGATTTTTAACGTTTTTTATATGCTTCTTCCAATGGATTTGGAAAGACAAAAGTTTTGGTTTAATAGAACCGTTTATAAAAGGTAATCAACAGATCTACTGCAGATGGTGGCGATGGGTCTTACCGGCTTCAATCATTGATGATTCTTCATGTGATGGTTATGGAGTTCTTGCTGCAAACTATGGTTACTTCAAAAAGCAGCATCAAATTCTATAGAGCAATAATCTCTTTGATTCGATTATAATCAATAGAGCAATATAAAGAAGTGTCTTGTCTCAGTGAATCCTATTGGAGTATTAAAACGAGAGAGAGACAATAGTTCTCAATTCAGTCTGAAGCGCGGTGTTTTTGGATTAATACGAAGATTATCTCCTTTGAGATTCATCTATTACAAAAACAAATATGAAGTTTTTATATTAAAATCTTTAGTCTTCAATACGTGAGATGTGTGTTAGTTTACTTTGGATCCTTACTGGTGTTACTTTGTTTTCTTAGTTCTCATTGTTTAGAACTTTTTGTCGAGAAGGCTGAATAATGTAATCCAGTTTTAGAAAAAAAAAGTTCTCGTGAATACAAATTTACTGAGTTAATTTTAAATGAAAAGATGTTTACACAAAATCTTTCTTTGTGGAACAAAGAAAAAAACCCAAAAAAATCTATATTTAGGAACAGAGGAAATATATACTATTCGATTTCAATAGGTTTCAGATATAATATAGTACAGTCTTCATCCTAAGTGTTTAAAACAGTCAGTTTAAAAAAAAAAATCAAGTAAGACATATATAAAAATATACTATATTATATCCATCCTACAAAATTATTTGGTTGAATTAAATTTAATTCAAAAGTTACATTTCAAACTAAATTGGGAGGGAAAGAAGAAAAAGAAAGCAAATGACGGAAAAAGAAAAAAACAAAGAAAATGAAGAAGATAAACGGTTCAAACTGCTTAGGGGCAAGAACTGTAATATTATAGAAACTAAACAATTTAAAGTAGCTTAATGAGCAAGTTATTTATTTCCTATCGAGTTGTGGATTAGGAAGTAGGAAAGTCCATAATGCTTAGGAGTTATCTAAACATCATATATATTGTTTGTTTAGAAACTTTATATTTTTATATATATGGAGATGTCAAAGTGTGGCATAACATAAGAGCTTTAGTTTCTGAGTGAGTTTCTTAAAACAATGAGAAATTAATAAGAGAGTGATTCTTATTATCATTAAGTTTTTAGTTTATTATCAAGATTGAGATTCTATATTTGGTATCAAAGTATTAGGTTAAGAAGAAGACATTTTAACCTATAGATAATGAGCCACGAGAAGAAAGACGACATTATGACCAAACCAAAAGTGGTCAGGCCATCCTCTTTTAAGTGTCACTAGATCATGACCCGCCCGGCCGGGCGTGTTTTTATTCTTTTGCAAGAATGAATTATATTTTTTTTATTGTAACGTAAAATTTGCTATAAAATTGTTTCTACATCAGGTATTTTGTTATGTAAACTATCAGAAGTATAGATATATATATATCAATTATTAACAGAAATATAGGAACTTGCAAATCGAAATATTATGTTGAATCGGTTTGAAATGAGAAAAAATTACTAACCATGGTGATAACCGAGATGAATTTGTGATATGAAATGATGTTCAAAAGTGGATTATTTTTTTGAACAGAATATTATTATGGCATTGCTCAAATAAATTTCAAATGTTAAATATATTCTTGTTTGTTTGGAATAGTCGACTTGTTCAAAATTATTTTGGGTTTATTCTAAAATTCGGTATGATCTTAATAGGGTTATAAGACTTTTCGAGCTTTCCGATATTTCAAAATAATTTATTATAATATTGTATATCATGTTTTCACCATTTCTAACATTTAAATTTTATAAAAAATTACTCTTCATTTTTTTGTATGTAAATATAAAATCAGTTTAAACTCTTATGCATGGGTCTGTAATTAATCTATCTAATATTATTCGTACTAATATAATGAATATTGCCAACAAAAGTGTATAGTTTGCGTATATAATAGTATATATTATAAATGAAACAATACATGATAATATTATTATTCTACCGATGTAGGATATACATTATTAAGAATATATGATATAGTATGTGATAATGTATTCGTATATAAATCGGCCTTAAATAATATGTGAAATATGAACACACATAGAAATATGGAAAAACAGAGGAATATTAGGAAAGTTTCAATTATGATATGTTTAATATATAAGGGATGAAGCTTTTAATTAAAATATGAAATCCATTTTAAAAATTCACCTAGAAGAAGTTTCGATATTTCTAATTTAATAAGATAGATTTGGTAAAAGAATTCTAAATTGAGATTTAACTGGTGTTGTTTTCTATAAAAGTTCAAACATAAATTTATTTTAAAATTTCATTAAATAAAAAATACAACGTAATTGTTGTAATATTTCGATAATAATTTTAGTAATATTTATTGTAAGACATGTATTTTAGAAAATTCTTAAATCAAAAAAATACAATCTAATTGTAAGTCTTCTTACTTAACCTACACTATTATTATGGTATATACAGGTATGGAAGTGTAGAGTTTTTGGTACAATGAATATAGATGGCAGTGTTGAGTTTGTCAATTTCATCGTATTGAAAAAGCATTGGTTAATATTGATAGTATTGAATTATTAATTCGATAGAAATCTTGATGTAGGTTAACAAATTGTCTGCCACCAGTTGACATAAATGAAGAATATATAATATAGTTTGTTTGGTAATGGAAGTATAGTCAATTTTTATAGATTGGTATATCGCTGATGTCAAAAGAAAAGATTAATAAATCTGTTGAATGATATAATGATTATGGAAAGGCATTCAATGTATATTGAAGTGTATACATATAATGATTCCACTCGAGTGATGAGTAAAACTGAGGATCATATGGAAGATGAGGAATAAAATATTGAAACGGAGGAAGAAAGCGATGAACAGGAACAAGAGGTTCCAAGACAATCATCAGGAACTCAAAAGAAACAAGACTACCTTAGCGAGTATGTTTCCGTTGCCAATGTTCAATGCGAACCCCTACTGATCTTCATTATTGTGGAACCATGAGACTTTAGTGAAGCTAGGGATCACAAGGAATATGCATGGGCATTAAAACCGTACCTGAGGACCCGACCCGGTTCCGACCCGAAAAAACCGGTTCGGTCCGGTTTTGGTTATGAGATAAAAACCGAATGGAGCCATTTCTTTAATACTCATGGGTAACGGTTTGGTTTCGGATTTAACTGGTATCCAATTGAGTACCCGACATTTGCCTCTTGAATAACCCTATTCATCTTCATTGTTATTCACTGGTGTCGTTGCAGGCTTGCATACGGCGAAGAACGAAGAGTCCCTACTCTCTACTCTACTCTCTCTCTCTCTCGCCGTTTCTTCTTCAATCAAAGAGTCTAAACTCTCTACACATGCTTGTCTCTAGGGTTGATCTTGCTTCCCTATAAATATGGGCAGTGAAGATTGTATGAGTTTATACTCTCATCAATCGAAAACCTTCTCAAAGGTAAAGTAAACCCTAATTGATTACAATAGCTTAATCGTTTTTTTTCTAAAGTAGCTTAATAGTTTTATAAACTTCAATGGATTGATCTTATTTGTCAAAATACATTATTTTCAATTGAGTGTTCTTTAGAAAAGTACTTATTTTCATGTGATTCTTGTTGACTATGTTTAATAGATTGCTAAACTAAATCAATTGTATTTTCTCACAGATGGATTCTTCAGCATTGGTTAATCCAAAGAACAATGGGAAAGACAAAGTCTTGATCATGAAGAAACACCGAGGAGCTTATAACTCCTGACTCAAGAGGAAAGAGGAAAGACTTTTGCAAGTTCAAGTGGAGCTGCTTCTGAGCCAAAAAAAAGGAACATAAGATCTTGAGCCCAAGGTCTTATGTTTGGGAGCATTACACTCGTACTCAAGAAAACCGATACAGATGCTTCTGTCACCACTGCAAGAAGAGTTTTGGTTGTGCTTCGAAGTCTGGAACTTCAAACCTTGGGAAGCATCTGACAACTTGCAAATGGTACCTGACATGGGAAGCTGCACAAAAGAAGAATCAGGCAGAGCTCACCGATGATGGAACAGTGAGGGATACAAAAGTTTCTGAAGATCAAGTCAGAGAAGCAACAAATGAGATGCTCGTGATTGGGGAAATGCCACTTTCATTTGTTGAAAGTGTTGCTTGGAAGCACTTCTGCAACAAAATAATTTGTTTCAAGCCACACTCTAGGAGGACCGCAACAAGGGACATTGTTCAATTGTATGTCAAAAGGAAAGCGGCTTTGAAAGCTTGGTTCAAGGCTAATAAGCAGCGAGTCTCTCTTACCACTGACATATGGGTTACTCCAGCAACAGGTAATGTAACTGTTATTTTTTGTTTCAATATGTAAGCTTCTTAAATATACTTTACTAACTCGTTTTTTGAATTGTAGGTGCGAGTTATATGGTAATCACCGTTCACTTTGTGGATCCTTCCTGGCAGCTAAAGAAGTTGATCATCGGTTTCAAGTACATCACAGATTACAAAGGGCAAACCATTTCAACTGTGCTTCTAGATTGTTTGGCTGAGTGGGGAATAGAGAAGATATTCTGCATCACCGTTGATAATGCGACTGCAAATACCTCTGCGCTTAGGAAGTTTCAGGCAAGCTTCTCTTTACTTTCAGATGAAGCGTTTGTTATGAATGGAAAGTTTATGCATATGAGATGCGCAACTCATATAATAAACCTGATCGTTAAAGATGGTTTGGCTGAAGTGGATAACAATGTCTCTGCAATTCGTAATGCAGTTGGGTATGTTAGGTCTAGTACGACTAGGTAATTAAGGTCATTTGAGCTTAGGGTTGATTCGGGGAGGATGACTAGGGGTAGTTTTCCATTGGATGTTAAAACTAGATGGAATTCTACTTACTTAATGTTGTCGAGAGCACTTGAGTTCAGGTTAGCCTTCGACAAGATGGAGACAGAGGACAGGCTTTACAACGACTATTTCATGAAGTTTGACGGTGGAACACAACGGGTTGGACCTCCTGGTAGGGTTGACTGGCATGCGATTGAGAGGTTAGTAAGGTTCCTGATTATCTTCTACAACTCCACACTGGTAGTGTCTGCGAGCACTTCTCTGAACTTCTACAAGTGCTACAGCGAGATTGATACAATCCAGAAGAATCTGATGGGGTTGAGTAATTCCATCGACTCTGAATTGAAGTCGAAGGCTGATGATATGCTTCTAAAGTTTGATAAGTACTGGGCTGGTATGAAGAACATCAATAAGATGTTGATTGTGGCAACGGTTTTCGATCCTACGAAGAAGATGCAGTTTGCAAAAATGTGTTCTGAGAATCTATGCGGGAAAGACCGTTCAGATGCTAAGGAGATGTATCAGTCACTGGTTGACGTTTTGCGCTACATGTTCAAGGAGTACAGTGCTCGGTTTGACAGAAGTGAAGCAGTTCAAGCATCTCAGACCACTCCAGCTGCTTCTTTTGGTAGCCAAGAAGCCTCTTTCGAAAGAATCAACTTGATCAACGATGACCTGGGGTATGAAAGAATGGATTTGGAGTATGAGGAGTTGGTTAGGGAAATAGAAGATCGAGAGTCTAAGGATGAGTTGGATACTTATCTAAGAGAGAGTGTTGTCAATCCGAGAACCATGGTTGGAGTTGAGTATGATGTTCTGTCTTGGTGGAACTTCAATGCCATAAAGTTCCTGGTTCTTGCAGAAATTGCAAAACATGTACTTGCAATGCAAGTCTCGTCAGTTGCTTCTGAGAGTGCTTTTAGCACATACCGGAGCTGTCTTACTCATTACATGGCTAAAGGCAGACATTTGATGTGGTGATGCATGCAAGGCTGGTGACAATGAAAGAAATTCTCAGTGACTTTGAATATGAAGACATGCTTGAGAGAGGATCCAAAAGAGGCAGGTTTGGTTACTTTTGATCTTTTTATCCGGATCCGATCCAATTAAAATGGGTAACCGATAATGTTCAGATTTTCTTTAGTATCCATACTCGAACCCGACCCGACTTTTAGAATATCCGAACGGAATATTTTTTAAGAATCCAAAAAACCCGATACCCGAAATATCCGATCCGAACCCGAATGGGTATCCGAATGCCCAGACCTACAAGGAATGTGTACTGGCATGTGAAGATGAGATCGAATCCATAATTAAGAAAAATAGTTTGGACTTGGTTGAGTTGCTGATGGGAGCTAAATCCATTGGCTTAAATTGTGTGTTTAAGATAAAAATGAATTCTGATGGAAGCATAAAAAAATATAAAGCAAGGTTAGTCGCAAAAGGGTAGTACATAGACATGAAATTGTCAATGACGAAGTGTTTGCTCATGTCGCACTGATTGAAACCAGAAGGCTCATCTTAGCTCTGGCAGCTTCAAATCAGTGGGAAGTTCATCTTCTCGACGTCAAAACAATGTTTCTTCATGGTATACTGGAAGAGGTTGTATATGTAAGACAACCGGAGGAGTTTGAAGTTAAAGGAAGTGAAAAGAAAGTATAGAAACTTCATCAATCTCTTTATTGACTTAAACAAGCTCCAAGAGCCTGGATATCAAGCTGAACGAGATCCTAAATCAGCTCAACTTTATCAAGTGTTTGAAGGAAGCATCTTTTTACAAAAGAAAAGAAAACAATCATGTTTTGATAGTTGCAGCTTATGCAGATGATCTTTTGGTCACCGTTGATAATTTGGGTATGATCCACGAGTTTAAAGAAGAGATGATCACAAAGTTTGAGATGAGCGATCTTGGTAAGTGAACTTACTATTTTGGTATTGAAGTGCTTCAACACAACAATGGTATAACCCTAAAGCAAGAAAGATATGCGGCCAAGATCCTTGAAGAAGCAGGAATGGGAGAGTGAAATGCTTGCCAGGTACCAATGGAGTTAAACCTAAAGCTATCAAAAGGACAAAACGAGAAAAGGGTCAGCGAGAAGAATATAAACGAAGCATTGGTTGTCTTTGGTATCTTCTTCATACTCGTCCGGACCTTTCTTTTGTGGTAGGAATGCTCAGCCGGTACATGCAGGGGCCAAGAGAGTCTCATAATTGCACTATTAAAAAGGTCCTTTGGTAGCTACGTGGAACTGTCTCTTATGGATTGTCATACGAGCGAACAAATGGTATGAGTTTGATCGGTTATAGTGATAGTAGCCATAACCGGGATGCAGATGATGGGAAAAGTACAACAGGTCATTTTTTCTATCTTGAAAGATGTCCCATCACTTGGTGCTCACCAAAACAAGAGACTGTAACGCTTTCATCCTGCGAAGCCGAGTTTATGGCAGCCACAGAAGCAGCAGAACCAGCAATATAGCTCCAAGAACTTCCTAATGAAGTAGTCAGGAAAAGGATGTGAGAAAGTAACTATTTGAATCGACAAAAAAAATCAGCTATAACACTTACCAAGAATCCAGTATAGGTCGAAGCAAACACATTCACAGGAGGTTTCACTTCATTCGAGAGTGTGTGGAGAATGAGCAAGTAGAAGTGGAAAATGTTCTAGGAACATAGCAAAAGGCTGACATACTAACAAATTCACTTAGAAAATTGAAGTTTAAAGAGATGAGAAGCTTCATTGGAGTTCAAGATGTGAAAGAAAGAGATATCAAGCCTAAGGAGAAGAATTTTGGATTAAGCTTGAAGTAACTTAAGGAGCAAACTATCTAGTTCCTACCGAATTATTGATTGGGAAATAGAAAAGTCCATGATGTTTAGGAGTTATCTAAACGTCATATATCTAGTGTGTTTAAGGTTCCAATTGGTTACCAGAGAATGAAAGGGAACAATGTATTCCTTATCATTCCTAATTTTTTAAACCATTTATAAAGAACATTTATTTTCTTTTCGTACCTTCTTATTCTTTTTATCTTAGGGGAATATAAAAAAAATTTGTTCCTAACCAAAATTGATAAGAAATAATATTCCTCTTCATTTCTATAACTTTATTCCTCTGTATTTTTTTCTTACTAATTCTTCGTTTTTTTATGATGGTTACTAGTTAGACCATAAGATTTTATATTCTTGTATATATGGAGATGCCAAAATGCGGCATGACATAAGAGTTTTGAGAGCTTTAGTTTTTGAGTGGATTTTCAACAACATTGAGAGATTAATAAGAGAGTGATTCTTATTATCATTGAGCTCTTAGTTTGTTATCAAGACTGAGATTCAGTAATAGTATGGTGCAAAACAGCTCTAAATGCCAAGCTTTTAGCCATTAACACAGAAGAGACATAGTCATGTATAGTAAGAGAACCTTTGTCAATTTCCAATAGAGACTGATCAGTGAAGATACAACCGAGTCCAACACTCTTTGAGTCCAATATCCATGCTGCATTTGTGTTGCAGAACGACATTAGTGGTATAATTTCTAGAGGATGATTTGAGTGGATTTGAATATATGGTCGTATCGAATATAAATATTGGACTTGAGACCATTATAAAATTTAGACAATTATATATTGGGTGCAATAAGACAAAAAAAAAAAGCAGAGAATAAATGATCAAACTTTGATTGTTGTGGGTGTACATCACAATTTTTCACCTTGTTGGTTATTTGGGTCGGTAACCTGAATAGGTGTGAACTATATATTTGGATAATGATTGAATCACACACGAGGTCACTTTCTTTATAAAGCATTTCGACTCTTTTCCAATCATTGGGTTACACTAAATCTCTTTTGTAGGACAAGACAATCAAAGTCCCACTCTTGTTCTAGGTTAAAATACAAGAAAAAAAAAAGCTTTAGTGCTTATATGTGTTTCTTCAAAGATCTTTGATGATCTTTGAACAATGAATCTATATATCTCTCTCTAAATAACAATGAACTTCTCTCTTTGTACAAGTTGTACAAGTCCTGATTGAACTTATGATTTTCCATTGCGTACAACTCCTTATATAGAGTACTAAAGGTTGCAATGATTAGCACCAATAGTTACAATGGTTAGCCAAAAGTTACAACCCTTAATACCAATAGTTGCATTGGTTAGTCAAAAGTCACAATGGTTCATCACCAAAGGCTTTAATCATCTACGAATGCAATAGTTCATCACCAAAAGTTGCAATGATTCATCGTTAATAGTTACAATCACAAACAATTGCATTTTTTCATCTAAACAATTGCAATGTTTCACTTTAATAGTTACAAGGATTCACTTAAATATCCAACACACCTGATCTAACATATTCTCTATGAGGTTGTAAGTTCGAGATACAACGAGAACAGACGGCACAGAATAATTCCAAGAACAATTATCTCTTTATTAAGAATCACTCAAACAATCTTTTACAAAGACTTGTCAAATCTGAATTACTCAACGCCACACACGGCTTGACACGGATCAATTCTTAATCTATCCTTATGAGGAACCAACCCCTGTTGATCACCTCTACAAATCACTCACTGTCTGAAACCCCAAAGCTGCTGCTATGTTTCTGTGAGAATTACCACATCAAAAGCTCTAACCCTGAAACTAGGTAAAAGCCAAGATATATATTAAATAACATTTTCTTATTATCTAATATATTATTTCCTATATTTTAGCATCACCAAATCTTCCAATTTGTGATCTAATCACGTTCCTTTAGTGCTTATTTCGTCAACCAAGTATATAGAAATATTCCACAACAGCACATCTTGATGTTTCCTTTTTATTCTCTGAAGCGTGTGTCACACACCATCCTCCGTGTGTAACACATGTACACTAACCAAAGCTCCACCACTGCAGCAACCCATCAAGCTCCAAGTTCTTGAGCTTACATTCTCCCCCTTTTTCACTTAGTTTTACAATTCAAGCTCAATCACTTCTAAGACCAATATGGATCATACATACAACCGAAGTACTAACTTAAACTCCCCCTGAATCAAGTATCATCTTCCCCTGCTTGAGTAAAAAACTCTGTGAAAAACTCTCAGTACCTTCTAAGACATCGAACTGGTTCTTCAGGCTCAGTATATTGATCACCCATTCGATTGTATGACACAATTGTATGCTCATGTAACACACCTTTTGTAAACTTAGGATACATATCCTTCTTAGCTATCCATACANATCCTTCTTAGCTATCCATACATGTCCATACCTTCTGGGTTCCACATAACAAAGGTTCATCCTCCAAGCTCGTTCAGTCTGATTTCTCCTAGAATAACAGAAAGCAACACTATGCCATGTCTTACCACAAAAGAGACAGCCATTCATTCGCTTAACAACAACTTTTCTGTCTTCTATCTTTGGAATCACAATCTTTGCTTGAGTTTCATCCTTGCG
>OVBX01003541.1:0-11792 GCA_900406325.1 Erucastrum elatum | reverse complement strand
TCACTCGGCGTTGCGGCTGTGGAGAGAGCTGGACCGGTGAGTTTCCTGTCAAGAACAAAGCAGGAGAGAGGTTTTCGGTAGTGACCACCATGTCTCCTTTCTACGATGATGACGGCTCTCTAATTGGGATCATATGCATCACAAACGACGCGGCTCTATTTCAAGACCCGAGAGTCTCTCAGGCTAAGTCAAGAGGGCAAGAAGGGGAAACGAGCTTTAGCCGGGTTGCATCTAAGCTTGGTCTTGACTCCAAAGAGGCTGTTGTGTCGAAACTTGGACTTGATTCTCAGCAGCCTATACAAGTCGCTATTAAATCCAAGATATCAGATTTGGTTAGTTTGATTGAATATTCTCATTTTTAATACTGTTGCGTCGTTTGAACAGTGTTGTTGAAATTACAGGCGTCCAAGGTGGGGAACAAGGTCAGGTCAAAGATGCAAGCAGGTGATAATAACAGCGCTTCACACCATGAAGGTGGAAGTGGGGATAGTCATCATTCAGACCAGGGCTTCTTCGAAGCTGCTTTGTTTGAACGGAAAGAGGATGCAGCAGGTGGTAGCACAGCGAGGGGGGATTTCATCCGATCTCCTTTTGGTGTGTTCTTACGTAGTGATGACAAGTCTTCTTCAAAGCCCTTCAGAGATTCCAGTGATGAAAACGATGGAAATGTACCTAAGAGACTTGCCTCGAAAGCTGAAGAATGGATGGCAAAGAAAGGATTGTCATGGCCATGGAAAGGTACTGAGGAAGAAGGTTTGGAAGGAAGGCGTGGTCATTCGGTGTGGCCTTGGGTGCAGCAGAATGAACCGCAGAGAGAACAAGGTCATCAGAGTAATAAGGCTGTTAGTAATGAGGCTGTTGGTGGGTCTTGGTCTTCATCTGTTAATGTGAACAGCACAAGCAGTGCTAGCAGCTGTGGAAGTACTAGCAGCAGTGTTATGAACAAGGTTGATATGGACAGTGACTGCTTGGACTATGAAATTTTGTGGGAGGATTTGACAATTGGAGAACAAATTGGACAAGGTGATCTATCCTTAAAGACATTATACACAGTTTGTGTGGTTTTCTAGTCTCTGTTCCGCTACAATCTCTCATAATTTTTTCTCTTTATGTGTACAGGTTCATGTGGAACTGTCTATCACGGTCTATGGTTTGGATCTGTACGTTCTTACCCTCTGTTTGTAGAATCTGCATTGTTGATTTTTACAAGCTAATCACGAACAACGTGTATCTTACTGAGAGCTGCTAATGTCACTGCAGGATGTTGCTGTAAAGGTGTTCTCCAAACAAGAATATTCAGAAGAGATCATAACATCTTTTAGACAAGAGGTATTATGTTTTCTATCACTTTTCTAAGCGTGTTTGGTAAAAGACAATTCATATTCTAAATAGTTTTTAGTGATTGACACCTGCCTTCAGATTTCTTGCATATCTAATTGCTTCATTATAATTGTGAAGTACTTATACTTTACTTGTATTATTGTGAAGGTATCGTTGATGAAAAGACTTAGACATCCAAATGTTCTACTGTTTATGGGAGCTGTGACATCACCCCAGCGTCTCTGTATCGTGACAGAGTTCCTTCCACGGTTCGGTCTCATCTCTTCTGCTAATACTACACTTCCTTTTATGCCTTTTTTGAACTCCGAGACCAAAAGGCTGACTCACTCTAAAATCGTTCAAAACAACATTTGCAGTGGAAGTCTCTTCCGTTTGCTGCAGAGGAACACATCAAAACTGGATTGGAGACGACGTATCCATATGGCATCGGACATTGTGAGTATTTGTCTAGATCATTGATAGTTGTATCTCCACATTGTTCTGCATATCGTTCTTTTAAATTCTTTGGTTTGGTCACCGTACATCTCACCAAACATGTTGTATATTTATTCCAACAGGCTCGTGGCATGAATTATCTTCACCATTGTAGTCCACCCATCATTCACCGTGACCTGAAGTCATCAAATCTATTAGTTGATCGAAACTGGACAGTGAAGGTATTGCTTCCATTGTTGTATCCATATAGTTCCCTTAATATTAAGTCCTAATAAGTAGTAAGTATCCATCATCATGGGTCAACTCTTTCATATGATCCAGAGATTTATAGATTTGGAGATTTAGGGTGGTGTCTCCAGTGAATAATTTTATATCATCGAATTTGTGACACGGTTTGGGAATATTAGCTTAGGTAGAAAAATAATGTTGTAGGTCTAGTATATCTAGTATGTCAGAACTGAGAAGTTGGATGAGAAAACATAAAGCAAAATGTAAAGAGAGACTATTGATTCTAATTGCAGAAGTAGAACTAGTACTGGACTTAATATGGCTCTGTTTGCATAGTTAACTTATCGTATCATCTCAAATAGGTTGCTGACTTTGGTCTCTCGCGTATCAAGCATGAGACATACCTCACTACGAAGACAGGAAGAGGAACGGTATTCAACATAGAGCTCTTGTCGAACTGATTCCTCTTTTTCTTGTTAAAATCAATTCTTTTTATTCAGTTGCTTTTTTTACTTTTTTTTTGCAGCCTCAATGGATGGCACCAGAGGTTCTTCGAAATGAGGCTGCTGATGAAAAGTATATTCTCATTTTGTGCTTGGTTAAGTTCCTTTTGCTTATTGGTTTCTACCTTTTTTTCTCTTACGATACTTCTTTCTCTTTAAACTCAGGTCTGATGTTTACAGCTTTGGAGTAGTACTATGGGAGCTTGTGACCGAGAAGATTCCGTGGGAAAATCTAAATGCTATGCAGGTATAATTTCCCCCATTTAGGGAAAAAAACTAAAGAATGAGAGTAGAAAATCTATAATTTCCATTTACTGTCTCTTAGTTGCTTCGTATAAGTATAAGTATATAGTCCGCATGCACATGTGAACCATATATAAAGAGATGTTTATTTAGAATACTTGCAGGTGATTGGAGCTGTGGGGTTTATGAACCAGAGACTCGAAGTCCCAAAGGATGTTGATCCTCAGTGGATTTCTCTTATGGAAAGCTGCTGGCATAGGTATACGTAATAACATTGTAACACATTCAAAAACTTTCATAAGCTTATGTTTTTGGTTTTGATATTGGTTGAAGATGTTCTAACGTTCTCTCGCAATTCTATTGTATTTAACCTAATACGTCTTTGAAGCAGCAGCTAACGCAAGTTAAGATATTTTGTGCAGTGAACCACAGTGCAGACCGACGTTCCAACAAGTTATGGAGAAACTAAGAGAGCTTCAAAGAAAATACACTATACAGTTCCAGGCAGCTCGTGCTGCATCGATAGACAACTCTTCGCTCAAGGAAAAATAAAACCCTTCAACTCCCCAGAGCAGGATTTGATTCGCATTGAAGAAGAAGCTTAGCTACAGAAGAAAGGGTCAAAGGCGAGAAGAAGAAGCTTTGGTAAAAGCTACTAAGCTCGATCGGTTATCTCTCTCTCATTACGAGAGGTAAATTCGTTTCAAATATGACATGTGCTTACGAGCTGAGCCAGAGAGGATATATACAATTATGCATGGGGCAGACCGAGTTCTTTTTCCTTGGAAGAATAGCTTGTACAGATGAAAATGAACGAGAATGAATCAAAAGATTTGGAAGTAAATTTTGTTACATTTTATTTGATGATGCCTTTATTGTTGTTGTGTCACTTTGCGTGTTGTCAATGAAAACGAGTGTTATGGTCATCGCACTGGTATCAACTAGAAGAGGAACAATCATCAAAAGAAAAAGAAATCAACTTCAGGAGAGACTTTTTTTAACTCCAACTTAGCTTTCGGTGATGTCATCCACTACGCACTTCTTCCCTCAGAAACCAAGAATGTCACCATATCGAGTACTTCCATTTAATGCTTCTATTCGTTAAGAGTTATGTTGTGCACCCATAGATGTCTCAAGTTCGATACCCCTATTGGCATTTATTTTATTTTGTATCATATGAGGGGTGAAGCCAGTAAGGCGGTTGTGGGTGCACGTGCACCCCTAATTTTATGGATATTAATGAGTTTTGAACTTAAAAAAATAAGTTTCAGCTAGCTAGAATTGTTAAAGGCTATAAGTGCACCCCTAAACATCCATGGTTCGACACCAACTTTGATATATATTTTCTCCATTATAAATTATGCACCCAGTAATAATAACTTCGCGCCCTGGTGATGATAAAAAGGATTCAAACACTGTCTCAAATTGTTGTTTGTTCGAGCTGCTGTGAAGAATTAGATAAATTTATCGAAATCCCAGTCATGTGTTATTGATTGAAGCAACTGCAATTTTCGGTTATCATTTCATTTGAATTTGGTTGTTTCCACATGATTTATAAGAAATAAAAAATCGTCTCTTTTGACACTTCCATTTTGGAGTATTTGTTAATTGACAGGAATATCAGAAAATAGTTAAAAATGAATATTTACATATGCTTAGTGTAATTAATTGCTGGTTCTTGTCTAATTAAAAATTTATTGACTTTAATTAATATGCAAATTTACAAAAGTCTAGTGTAATTAATTGATGGTTCTTGCCCAGTTAAAAAAATTATTAACTTTAACTTTAACTAAAGTTAATAATTTTTTTAACTGGACAAGAACCAGCAATTAATTACACTAGGCTTTTGTAAGTTTTCATTTTTAAATTGACGAGCATAAATGCTTCTTGTTGAGAAACATTCTATATAGCAGTCTAAACTTCATGGTTCGATGATGAACTGCAACACTTCAATCAAGATCACACAATAAACAATTACATTTTCTAGAAATCAAAGAGCTTCCCCAACGAGTACCTATAACTGGCATGTTTTAGCGAGTCGATGGTCTTTTTCGGTGAAATCAAAAGGGATTGTTTTGCACTTTTTACGAATTACAGTCCTGTGTTCATCACAAAAATACATTCTGCTGTCTCTTAGTTGCTTCGTATAAGTATATACTCCGCATGCACAGGTGAACCATATATAAAGAGATGTCTATTTAGAATACTTGCAGGTGATTGGAGCTGTGGCCTGTGGGGTTTATGAACCAGAGACTCGAAGTCCCAAAGGATGTTGATCCTCAGTGGATTTCTCTAACGGAAAGCTGCTGGCATGGGTACGTAAAATAACATTGTTACACATTCAAAAATACTTTTTATAAGGTTATGTTTTTGTTTTGATAGTGGTTGAATAGTTTGTAACTTTGATTGCCAAAATAGTAGCTGATAGAGGTTCTAATGTTTTCTTTCACAGTTGTGTTGTATTTATTTTAGACTAATACGTCTGTTTCAGGCAGCCAATGCTGCATCGATCGACAACCCTTCCCTCAAGGAAAAATAAACCCTTAAAACTCCCAGCGCAGGATCTGATTCGCATTGAAGAAGATTTGGTAATCTCGATCTGATAATTTCATTAAGAAGATGTCATGTGCTTGCGAGGCGAGTTAGACAGCAAAGACGTCAGGATATGACCCTGAGGAGATGGTTGGGTATTTGGAGAATGATCGTAAGGGTCAGATGTTATGTAGCTTGTTGTAACCTGTGTCTGGATTTGAGATTAAAAGCCGGCAGACAGGATAGTATCTTTTACTCTGTATAGTGAAATACTTCTATGATTCCAGTTTAGCAATTCAATTCAAGTTTGTTGGCTATACACACAATTATGAAATAAAATCGCTAATGACATGAATTGTTAAGAAAAGAATAACTTAGAAGAAACCTGATGGAACTTTTGCAAAATAGCGAACGGATTGTTGGTATATATTACAAAAGAAACCGAATTATTTGACCAGTTAAGGACATCCCAACTACATAATCATGACAAAAGATTTCTCAAAATCACACATAACATAAGTTTTAATTTATTTCAAGTCATGATAATGCATCGCAATAAGTTATATAACATTAGAAAAGGTCTTAATGAGAGGGATTAGGCTTTGTGGTTGATCATCGCGAGTTTCTTCTTCTTCTTCTTGCTTAGCTATGCTGTGGTCAGGCACAAAACAAAAAACATTCCAAACATATATGAGCAACCAAACAATTCACCATCCGAATAGCTACTTGATATTATATACACACACATTCGATCGAGAGAGGGAGTACCTTGATGATGGCGACTGAGGAATAGGCATGGTGGTGGTAGTAGCAAGACTTTCTAGTAACATTTCCTGTAAATTTGAGAAATAAATAACAAAAGCTGAAATTCCTCAATAGCTATATGTAAATATTTATATATAAAAAGCAAGCAAATTAACCTTTTTCGACGGTTTAGTATCAGAACAGGGCTGATTCCAAATCGATTTCTTAGAGCGGCACCTATACGCATATGCAATCCTACAGCGACTAGGGAAAGCTCCACCGGAACGTCTTCTTCGCTTCATTGCGGTGCCTCCTCCCAAAACACTTTTTGACGGTGCTTCAAAACTAGAAGCCCTAGCTAATTATATATAGATGCAAGAAGTTTGGGCCGAGAGCAATGTTCTTAAGCTTGAACTCCTCATCCGGCCCATTCTGATATTTTTGACGAATGAGAGTTGGTCTTTGGAACTCTTAATTGTTTTTTTCCCCTTAGCACTGTTGACTGTGTTCTAAAAGATATTGTAACGCCCCTTACAACCACTCCCGTGTGCCCAACGCTCTCTCTAGACCCGTGGCCGTGGCCCACCCTGTCCGACGATTGGAAACACACCAACATATCAAAGAAATCAATCTCTAAAACAAGGGCTAGGAAAGTGATGCCAAATTGGTATAAGAAAAAAGAAGGATGCTCCATAACTTGGGAAGCAAATGGGTAGTCATCACTAAGACTGTGATGATGGGTACTTACTGACTGGTTGCACCGCCCACTTCTCCTTCAGGCAACTTGTCTCCATCTAGTTGTCTACTTCTCATCCTCCAGCCAAAATGGTAGTAAGTGATGGGGCTTTATGCTTATGGATATGTGGCAACCCGTTTAGCTGTCGTACCTTTTAGTCTATTATTGATATTGCTATGATCGGCGTTGGATTTAGCTTTGCTCCTACATATTCTATATTCCACAATCTGAGAAAGAGAACATTTGACAATATTAACAATGAAAGTGTGACCGTCAAAGTGTGACAGTAATATAATAGAGATTATAGATTGTTAAAGAAGCATTTACGTCGCAGTATGCGTAGTGTTGCAAGAAGCCAGAACAGGACATGGAGAAGGCCAATGTTAATGGAAGAGCCATTGCTATTGACCAACATCTGGGTGCTACAAGTCACAAGCTTCTCTTACCAGTTATAATGCAGTATGTGTACACGGCGTACAAGGTAATAGAGTTTATCGCTGATTTGCTGCGACATTGTTGCATGAGATGAAAAGGAAAGGGAAAGAATGAATAGGCTCAGTGATTACCTTGCTATTTAAATATTACTAGATTTTGGATCCGCACTAGGCCTGCGACTTCGGTTAACCGAAACCGAACCGAACCGAATTTTCGGTTTTTGGTTAACCGATTTTTTTTTAATTCCGAAATAAACCGAATGAAATTTCGGTTCGGTTAGGTTCGGTTATCGGTTAATTTCGGTTTTCAATTTAATAATCGAAAATAACCGAATTTTTCAATTTTCGGTTAATTTTGGTACAATTTTCGGTTATTTTTGGTTAAATTCGGTTAATTTGGTTATTTTCGGTTTATTTGGTTATTTTCGGTTCGATTTTTTGGTTACTTTCAGTTATCTTCGGATATTTTCGGTTTTTTTTAAATAAAAAATCGAAAACCGAACCGAATTAAACCGAAAACTGAATTAATTTTCAAAACCATACCGAATTGAACCGAATGGAAAACTGAACCGAACCGAAAACCGAAAAAAACCGGTTCGGTCCGGTTCGGCCCATTCGGTTCGGACAAAAGTCGCAGGCCTAATCCGCACATCCGTGCGGATGTTATTTTGCTTCAAGAAACTGATTACATTATATAAGTTGTAAATTTGAAGATCTATAATAATTTCCATATTACATATTTATTTTAGTTGACATGCTTATACACAAAAATTTTAGTTTTTTATATGTTGTAATTTATTGTTTAAAATATTCAATTCTTTTAGTTCTTTGTTTATATGTATGGATATGTACTTTAATCTATTAAACAATATATATGAAAATATATAGAGAATTTATTATATATTAGTTGTTATAATGGTGAAACTCTAATTTTCTTTTGTTTTATATGGTTTGACTAACATGAATCCATTTTGGTATATTATGAATGTCTAACTGACACTAAATCTAATCTATTAAAAGATAATATTAGTTAGAGAATTTTTTAAGTTGATAAATGGAGTCATATCTACTCTATTAATACATTAAAATACGCCTATTAACATAACATTGGAGATTAAATTGGTAAGATATATTTAAAGTAAATTTATGGGCCTATATAGGAAAAAAAACCAAAAAATCAGTGATTTATACAAAAGCGTCAATGGTGAAGGACAAAAATATGAGAATCAACTGTAAAAACTCAGAGTGAAGGGACAAAGGAATGATAAGTAATTGTAAAACACTTACGCCCTTTATAACCATGTTTACCAATAACAATGTACGTTGATTGTTACTTTACTGAGTGATGGATCTTCGGTTTTATGTTTATGATAATAATAGTGTTAATAGCTTAAGATAATAAAAAAGAGAACCCACGTGTTTTTCCAAAACATCAAAGAAAATTTAAATAATTTAAATAAACGTTGAGTAAAAAAAAATACTTGTTCATATAAATTGAGACAATATTCAAAAAAAAAAAACTTGGATCAGCAAGCTTTATCCCACGAGAGCTCAGACGTGGGTATTTCAAACCTGCAAAGAGCAAAACTGGTCATTCATTAGAAAACCCGCAGAATTTTTTTTTAAACAAAAAAAATCACATCTATTCTATTAATTCTTCAACATGTCCAACTGATATGGAGTTATGTCCATTTAATTAGATCAGCGATGGAGAGATATAATTATATACTTTTACGTGTTATATAACAGTATATGTAACTACTTCTTCTTCTTCACATTTGTCGGGAACAAAGCCTTGAAATAACTGCTAATATTTATATTAATTAATTAAATGACAATTTGATTACATAAAGTAGCTAAAATATAGAGAGATTTAAAGCGTATGAATTTTTTCAAAGTAACAGATCATATTTTAGCGATTTGCTTCCTAACAGATCATAGCAACACAACAATTTGAGAGTGTATATGAAATCAGATATCAAATCAGATGATTTGAAAATATTATCTTTTATTGAATTTCCTTAGTAGCGTGGAATTATTAAACAGGTTTTGATTAAAATATCGTAATACGTGAGTTACAAGTAAAAAAAACAATAACTTGACATATTGATATAAGTGTGGTCTAACTATTTTGATACAATTATTAAAATCTCTTACTATTCATTTAAAAAAAAACTATTTAAGAAAAATATTATGACAGGACGGATATATTTTTTGTTTTAATTTTTTTCTTAGAAATTTAATTTTAATATGTGTTTTTTGTAGTCATATTTGTGTAGAATATTTTTTTAAGATATGGGTAGACAGACACAATTCTATTTTTGCATTACGTGATTAATGATTACAAAAAAATATTCTTAATGTTTGAAATATTTACTAAAAAAGAGTACAAATAATGGTTATATTAAATATTTGATAGGTTAATTATGAAACCAAAAACATGAATTTTGGAAAAAACCAAAATCATGAACCAGATAACTAATATCATAAATAGAAGAATTGGTTGTAATATTCAATGTCAAACCAAAAGCATTATACGATGGGTCTCTGAAACTTGATGGTGGCATTTTCTGACGCTTGATAATGAATGTTGTACGTAAAACTTAGCATTAGAATTTAGTTGTAACTTGATTGTAACCGTGGACTAATTTTGTCATAAATATTTTTATCAATTAGTATAAATAAAAGTGATGGGCCCCTATAATATAGGAAATAACATGGAAGTTATAGTGAGTTAAAAATTACGTAATAGATATAATTATATGTAGATTAAGAGTTATGTTTGTTAAGTTTGTGAGACATATAATCTACACCCCATATTTTAGGCCAAATTAATAGTATAGATTTGTAGGGGGTGTAATAGTTTTAGCAGTGTTTTCGTACCCAATTCGAATCTAAGGTCGAAATGATAAATCATCTGATTCGTAATAATTTTGTTCAGATTTAGTTAAAACCTGGTATTTAAAAACCAAATAAAATCTGGTAAAAAGTAAAAATCCGTCATGAATCCGATAAAACCGTATAAATGCGGTGATATTTTTAAAGAAAATATATATTAAACTTTGACATACTTTTTAGGAGTACACAAATTTAAATAAACTATTTGATATTTGGTTTTTAAAAATTTGATAAAAAAATATTATATCACTTCAAGAAATGAAAAAAAAATAGTGATAGAAAAAGCTAAATTTACTGTTATAATTCAATATTATTTTATTTCTTTTATTGATAATACATTATAAATTGTCTATTTTCTTTTGTATTACATTTAGAAATTAATTTTAAAATAAGTGTTATTAATTACTTATCTAGATTATCAATAAAAATAATCTATTTTAAAATTTTATATTTTCTTTTATCATTGATAAAGTATATGTTTGTGTTGATATGACAATATCTAATTTAGATTAATATTGTACATATAACTATAATTGTATATACAGTTTAAATATATTATATATTATTTTATTTTATTTCCCTTTTATTTTATAGAAAATAAATTATTTTAATTTAAAAGAATGTAATTATATATTGATGAAAATTAAATTGGAGAATCAATATATTTCATCTAATTTGTATCAGATAAAATATTGTCATTTTTAAGGAACAACCTATAAAAAGTTAAAAACCATTTATATTCAAAATTATTTTAGTTTAAAAGAATGTAATTTTATATTGATGAAAATTAAATTACATAATCGATATATTTCATCTATCTTGTATTAAATAAAATATTTTTTCATTTTTATGGAACAACCTATAAAAGTTAAAAACCAGTTATACTCAATTTTGAATTAACTGAACCAACAATCATTTTTTCCAGAAAACTCTACCTAAGAAATGTCTTTCTAGTCTATATTTTCTGCAGAAACATATTATACCTCATAGATAAATTATAATGTTAATTAACTAAAAAGTGAAACATGAGATAAATTTATTTTATCTGCATACTAGTATTTTGTGATTCTTTTTTTTTTCGGCACCACTAGTATTTTGTGATTCAATTGTTAAAAAATATATTGTTTTACTTGAAAAGCACGTGTAGAATGATATGACAATGAAAAATAAGACATTTAAATCGTTAGATATAATTAATGTGGGTTAAGAACTTTTTTGTATTTGTTTGAAATGATATTCTAAAGCTAGTTAAGTAAATTTGGCTGGTTATCAATATTATTAAAACAGAAGCAATATCTATCGACTACTTTTTGGACTATTAAAAAAGTCTAGGCTGGTCCTATTATTTCTCTTCATATATTTATATATATAATTTAATTATCTTACATATTATTTCTATTCATATATTCATATATATAATTTAATTTCAATTAAATATAAATCATGCCTAAAATTAAGGAACTAACTAACTAACTAATCTATTATTTTCTAAAACTAATGAATTTAACGTACATAAATGCGACTATTCAATAAAAATAGATTATATTTTATTTATTAATTTAATAAATAATTAAATATGTCTATTAATTCGTATACATACAACTATATATTAATTCAAATGTAAAAAAAAAAAATCATCAAAACCCTCACTAAATACATAAAAATATAATTCTTATTAAATTAGATATACATATACAT
>OVBX01003540.1:2251-16617 GCA_900406325.1 Erucastrum elatum | reverse complement strand
TAAAATCAGAATGTGCTATATAACTTAAAATCAGATGTGTTATATAACTTTAAATCAGAATTCGTTATATAATGCTTGATCTTATCCTCTTCTAAACTTTCCACAGTTATATATAAAATTAATCTACCTAAATTAGTGGAAATTCCTTTAAGCACTTCCTTCAAGATGTATTGAGTTCATTATGATGAATTTGGACACCACAGCAGTATATCATTGTAATATTTCAAATGCTAAAATTTAAAATGATGCATATTTGATACGCAAATAAAGGATCTAATATCTACTTACCTTTTCACAAATTTATAAAATAAATATGTAATATATATATCATGTATTTGTTATAGTTTTAAAAATATAAAAATCTTATCAAAAGAACAATAGTGATGAACCATTAGCTGAGTACTGCTTTTACAAACGTATAAGATATGGACTCGTAAAACTTCTCTTTAGTTTTCGACATGGACTTGTAAAGCTTCAGGTATAAGATATATTTAATAGAGACAATGGGAAATAGAGCTAAGAATCGTAATAAGTGCTGCTGTTAAGAAATTGTGATTTGTATCACATCTTGCGTGTCTATTTATAAAGGAAAGGCTCTCGCGACGATATTTGCATATTCCTTGAATGTGTTGTTTAGCCAATAATGAGTTTATATTTGTAAATTTTTGATGTGTATTTCCATTATAATTAATATAGATTCTTTGATATGATTTCAGAATAAACTAATAATTTCAAAATCAGTTTAAATTTATTCCTGTGCAAGAGATGCTATATTTATTCCTTAAATTTTAGCTTGTTAGTAATTAAGACTATATTTAAGGGATCCATAATAATGTTTATGCTATAAATCCGTAATGGATAATATTCAAATTTTCTAGCTATGCATATGTCTCATTATAATATTTCCTGCAGATCATATTATATTATGATATAAATGTTAGGAAATATAATGCATTACTTCTTTAAATTTTAGGGGAGCTCATCCGAAAAAATGCATATCTTTAAAATAAATAAAAATTTTAGTAAATATTAGCTAGTCCAAGGAAAAGTTAGTCAAAATATAATTGAAACAAATCATGAGAATAGATATATATATATATATGTAAGGCAAATTAAAATATTAAACATAAATATATGAATCCATTAAACTTGTTCGAAACATTTTAAATATGTTTAGATCATGTCATATTATATTATCATAAAAATTATGTTAGAAACATATTATGAAAGAAGGTTCACTTTTAATGATATTATAATCTTTTTATTATAATGTCGATTTTTGCAAATATTTCTCAATAAATCAAGTAAATTATATATTCAGTTAGAATTACTACAACATATATGTTTGGAAGTGTTTGCAATATATTCTAATATATGATACAAGGGAAAAATGATATAGTGAAATATTCGGATGGCATAGTTTGTACTATTTCTATTAAGTTGAAAGTAATCTAATATTTGGTGTGAAAGAGATTGTGGAGATGACACATAAGAAATGACATTCTTATTAATCACACATGAATGCAAAGTTATTTTTCAATAATATTTCACAAATAATAAAAAAGGATACAAAGCTATAGGTTAAGGTTAGGTAAGTCTCCATATTAACAACGAAATTTTCTGGTCTCCATATTAGACCCAAAAAAAAATTTGATGCCCCAAACCATTCAGTAATTGCGGTCAATTACAATGAATAAACGAATTATGTAAGAATCAAATATAGGAAATTGCATATTACTGGCTGGTTATTAAAGGAATTAAAATTATTTTCACTTTCTATATCATAAATTTGACAAAAAAAAAAGAAACCCTAACTGATCGCATATCCCCTTTCACTACCAACAAAAGAATCCCTAATTTATTCACTAATTAGTTTGACTCAACTTACACGACCAACAAATAATGATTTATTTGAATTACTGGTGTACAATTCTGTCTATCACATCTGAATTTCCTCATATTACGTCTGATATTCCTCTTAATTGATAGACTAGTAACCAAAAAATATTTTAAACGTAAATTTGTAAGTGATAATTGGAAAATGTTCAAAATCACTGCAATTTCGAATTTCTGATCCTAAGCAGTTTTGGAATGTGAGTATTTGGCCATTATGAGATGAATAAATCACTGCAATGCTAATTGATCAATTAGCATTTGCTAAAAATAAAAATGTTTGATGATTCACAAAGCTGTAACCGAAGATACTATAAAATCACAAAGCAGTTAATCATGACATCAATCATGCAACCAGTTAACCATATATTGTTGTATCAACAATTTGCTACAATAAAATCTCTGCTTATCTTATGGTGATTGGTTTGAATATGTAATCACAATTTATGTGATCGGTTTGAATATTTAATTTCATGATTACCTTTGATATATTTGTGGTAAAGACTAATTCAATTTCAGGAGTTTATATAGAAGTTTACTAAAATATATATGGTCCTCTTGATGTAGATTTTATTGTATATAATAAATTCGGATTAAGATTCGCATCTTTGTACCATATCTATACATCTATACGTAAATATACATAAAACTAACACCACCTACTATATTATAAATTATAAAATCTACAACCTTAAATTGTAGAATGCATACATTGTAAAAGTACAAAGGAATTTAAAATGTATAAATAAATATACATAAAACTAACATGTTCTACTATATTATAAATTATAAATTTTACAACCTTAAATTGTAGAATGTATACATATTTTTTTATATTGAAAAATAAGGTGATCGGATATTGATGGAGTTAACAATCTTGATATCATGTTGTTTGTTTGCATATGACTATTAGACATTGCGATTGACACTCACATACATATATGATCGAGAATTAATGTGGGATTTAATGACCGATTTTTAATTCTTTAAGAGGCGTATGTTATTAGTCAAAGCGTAATATACTATAACCAAATAAATTCATGTCTAATGTTATTAGTCAATGGCATATGTTGTAATAAGTCTAGTAGAGAAAGGGTTTTTAAATTTGAGGGGTGAGGTTGCTTGTGAGCTTGCCACCTAGGAAATGGCATTCATGTAAATCACACATAAAGTGAAGGTTAGTTTTATATTGGTCTCCTCAAATAATATTAAGGGGATTCATTAAATTTAAGTTGAGAAAATATTTTAATTATTAAAAAGAAAATGCCACATGACATTTTTTCCACAAAGAGATTTAAAAAACCTACTTTATTAGTATAGATTTGAGCCAAGTTTTTCTGTTCAATGTATATACCCAATTTCTGCATTGTTTTTGTATTTTGACCCAGTTAACTCTTTTTCTTAAATGAAAAAAAAACCATTAGTTATCAGATATCTATTATTATAAAATATGGTTTTCTCTCCTGTGAGGCTGCTATCTCAGCTGACAGGTCAGAAACTCGCTCCTCCAAAACGTGACACGTGTCCCAAAATATAAAACTCATCGTTTCATTTATTATGTATTGTGGTGGGTTTAATCGTAGGCTTTTAATTAACATGTGAATTTGTGGGCTTTTAACATCTTCTTGTGAACCGGACAAAAGGGTTTCGTCTTTGACCCTAATTGAAAGATGCGGAGCCATTAAGTTCTGTCCGCCTTCGTTCTACGGCGGACCGGCGGTGCAATGACGCTTGGGCTCCATCATAGACTCTGAAACGGTCCGATTGATGACTATTCCGTGTTTTATTCCATTAATCCATTCACCCACGATGGGGAATTCAATGCGTGGTTTATATCACCAAGGCGGTGTGATATGACTCTCATTCAGTGAATCCTCTCACTCATTCATCTATAAATATGTAAGTTTTTCTTCCGAAGAATTCATCAGTTCATTCGATTTAATCAATTTTTTTTCTAAATATCTCAGCGATTAAAATTCCTCCATTATGTTACTCGGTAATCTGATTCTGTAGCTTCATTGTTGAAGTGCATCTCTTGAGATTCTGGGAGGCTCGCTAGGTTAAGAAATTAGGCGAGCTTATGATGTTGATATACTATTCCTTGACGCAAAGGTATTAACCAGGGAACAAAAAACAGTATGACCTTCCAGTTTCATGAGAGTTTAAATTTTCTAATTTCATAGGAGTTCTGAAACTTTGTTTATCTGAGTCTCTGTTCAATTATTGTTGTAAAAAATGTTATTTATCATTGAAAGGTGTTTTATTTTAATTCATCTTCGCAATTGGATCTCTAAGCTGATGTTTTGAAAAGACAGTGATTCTTCTGTTATAATTCCTGAAATTCGCAAAATTGTTTGTTTTTCTGAATCTCTGTTTCATTATTGTTGTAACGATTTTGTTTTAAAATCTTTGCCTGCAGAACCGTCACCACTGCATACCACTTCAATTGTGGAGAAGTGCTTCTTGATGATTATAAGCATATGCTTTGTCAAGCAACCGAGCCTATGTCTGTTTACTTCTTCCAGATTCCGTCTAATACTGAAGAAGGTAATATATCTTCAGTTTGTTTGAGTTCTTAATAGGTGAAATGATAGCTCTTAGATCTCCTTTCATAATAAGATGTGTAAGAAGTGATGTGACGCAACTTGATGTTCAGTTTTTCAGATCAACCGATGATAATCACATTGAACCACATCAAAATATGATTTCCAACATGGCTTCTTACATGTGGAAATCACCAGCTACAGAAACTCGATGACACATCAGAATCTCATCTTCAACGCTCGGTACTTAAAAGGCTGAGAAATACCGTTGTTTCATTCGGAATTGGTAATGTTCTTTTGATGTCCTCATCCATGTGTATAAAGAAGAAAGATTACTGTACGCTTTAGTGTTGCTGCATTTATCTGTGTGAGTTGTTTAGTACAGAAGAAGATAGAGAGTGAAAAGAGCTTGACACGATTGGTGATAGATTGGTGAAGAAAGAAACGAAGAAAAGGGAACAAGATCGAGGGCACAAAAGATTTGCTTCAACCTACTTACCATGCCTAAAAGTTTCACATGGAGGAGAATATGAATAGATAGGATGGAAAAAAGATTGTTTGGAGTTGTGGTGTGTTGTAATATACATTCGAGATGAGACCGGAGATTTTGTAATGTTAGGATTCATTGTCAAAATCATGGGACTACATTTACTTACCGGTTACATTGTGGTCCTTTTACAGTCTTCCTCTTCTTGCAAATTTGTGAATTTGATAAAATGAAGAATGGGCAGTGGTTAATGCATTGGTCGAATGTATGTTGGTTTTGCCATACAATGATCAAATTATTAATCAAAATAGGAAAACCTTACTAAGAATAGGAACACTAGATGACGTTCTCTTGGCTCAATGAGGAACCTCCCCACACTTCCCTGCTTGGTCTTTAGTGTTGTTTATGTAAAAGATAATACTGAAAAAATCAGTTAACAAAAATATCTATGGGACTAGAGGCTGCCATCTTATCTTGCAACTTAAGGAGATACAGAAGTTATGATTATATGCTATTGCAACAACATTATAATCAATGTCACTGTCACACATGCTTTTATTACAAACAGATTAAAAAGTTTGTGTTCTTTAAACAAGATGTTTATAGTTTCAAACAGAATATATATATATATATACCCAGAGTCTCGACACGGGGAATTCAAGTCGTATAGTCGATTGCAAACTTAAAAAGATCGCTGTTTTTCAAAAGAAAAACACAACCGCAAACTTAATCCAAAATGACTTATGTATTTCAAAGAAATACCTTAATTCAAATAATATGTAGGACATACACATATATAAAACAAAACAGGAAGACATTCAAACAATAAAAGTTGAAAGATGTAGATTAGTCAAACTAAAATACCATAACACCCTAATCATGATCATAAATACTAAATAATCCCATAATATATTGTTTTATATATATAAAAATTAATCAAATTCTTAGAATTCAAAATGCATCAATACCATCTTATGTAAATCACATTTAAATATATTTTTGGACAAAATCACATTTAAATTTATTAAGTTACAACTTACACAATAAACAACACTATTTACAAGCTAAAAGAAGCATTATGCTATACAATTAACATATATCCCGCACATATTAATCATACATTATAAATGTCTTAAGGTCAACAAACGTGTATTAATTTTATTATTTGTGTGGATTAAGTTTATTATTTGTGTGGAGTATATCAATAACATATCTAAATATAGAAACACACGAATATTAATTTTATTATTTTTGTGGAGTATATCAATAGGGGAAATTTATATTATCATATCTAAATATTACATAAATAAAACTAGAATTAAGTTTTAATTTTTAACTCAAATAAAATTTCAACAATAATATATTGTCAAATTTAGTAAATTTATAATCAAAACAACGAATTTTAAGAAATTATTATTTTTTAATTTTTATTATGAAACTTAATCAGTAACATTTTTCCCAATTAATCAGTAACATTAATTTCAAAATTTATAATCATTTATGTTTTTTTTTTTTTTTTGACGTCAAACGGCCATTCTATTACTCAAGCTTGAGGTGGTCTGGGTAACCAGACCGGAATAGAACAACCAACAAAAAGTAACTTCCTATAAAAGGATCTAGCAGTTCTAGCTAATGAATCAGCAATCCGATTTCGGTCTCGAGGAACATAAGTGATCCTGAAATCCGGGAAGCAAATGATCAGAGTCTCTATTCTTTCCAATTCAGTCGCAAAGCTGGGCCACGCTTGAGGTATGGTTTCCTTTATTTTACATAAATGATAATCATTTATGTAAAATATGGTTTCCTTTATTTTAAAATATATCAAATATAGAAAGTTGCATCAAACATGTACATTTTTTATCACCTGGGTCAAATATATTAAATACATAACTAATATTATATAAATAATTTATAATTCATTATACATTTAACCCAACCCAAATTGTAACAGTAATCTAATGTAAAACTAAATTTAGTAAGAACATGAGCTAATCAACTTAAGTATATAAAATTAAAGGAAAAATATGTGGATTTATTTACAAGTTTGTATCTTTTCTACTAGCAAAAATGAAAATAAAAATGAATCTCACGGTTTTTAATGGTCATCCAACTCTAAAAAATCATAAGAACTGATGTAATGCCACATCTTATTCTTAATACGTGATTAAAACATAGATTACTTAACAAAAGAAAAGCATATTAAACCTTTTAACAAGAAATAGGAAAATTGTATTTGAAAATAATAAGTAATATTTATTTAAAAAAACTATAACTAATTTTTCAGATAACAAGATTTATTTGGTCTTCAAATACAATAAACATAAACCAAAATTTGAATGCTATGTATATTTTTAAATAATAAAACATTATATCAATTATTTATTTGAACTACTTAATTGATTTGTTAATTTTTATTCCGTCCGTAGGGCGGACCGACTCTAGTCATATAAAAAATACCAGCAAATAAAAAAAAGTATTGTAGGTGAGACGAATGAAAAAAGTTTTGCTTTGTAATCCAACGAAAGAAATGTGTTTCATTAAACTAAAGAACAGATAGAACAGTCACATAGATAAAACTGTTTCTCGATTGTGTAATTAAAGTTTGAAAATGTGTCGATCAGTGTAATATTTTCCAAAATAAAAGTATGATTTCATTTCATAATTAGGGGAAAATCGGATTCCATAGAAGAAGAGAAAACGTTACATGTCTTGATTATCTGGAAATAGAAATAGGGAAGCGTGCAGGTTCTCTCAAAATCAAAATCTTCCATACTTATCGATCACGTCATCTCCTTTGTCTTCTACCTAACCTTCTTAAATCCATCCATCCACACCTTCCCCCCTCAGGAAATCTTACTCTATCGCAAGAAAATGACGACGACCCAACTCAAATCGGACGCAATCATGGATTTGATGAAGCAGCATCTCTCCACCAACGCCGGGAAAGAGCTCACAGAGAAGATAGGTCTCGTTTATCAGATTAACGTCGCACCCAAGGTCCCTCATTGTTAGACTCCATCGTCTTTCGTTTTTATTCTGTTAAATTTTGCCCCTTTTTCTTTGAATAATCAGAAATTGGGGTTTGAAGAGGTTACTTACATCGTTGATCTGAAGAAAGGACAAGTCACCAAAGGTTAATTTGATCTCTTTTGGAATAATTTGAATATGAGAATTTGATTATTTTGAGAATGTTTTTTAGGAAAATATGAAGGAGGGAAAGTGGATGCTACTTTTTCCTTCAAAGATGATGACTTTGTCAAAGTTGCTACTGGCAAGATGAATCCTCAAATTGCTTTCATTAGGTTTGTCATTTCCTTACCATAATGTCTAAAGTATGTTTACTGCTTTATCCACTATTAGCAAAGACAAACAGGAGCTTCCTCCAAAGTTTCCACCCTGGTTTCTTGTTTATCTAACTTTATTTTCATCCAAGAAGTTGATAACTGAGTCCTTTGAACGTAGGGGTGCGATGAAGATCAAGGGTAGTCTCAGTGCTGCGCAGAAATTCACCCCTGACATTTTCCCTAAGCCTTCAAAGTTGTGAACACAATGTTATTGCGAACGACCCTAGGCTCTTTCAAAGGGTTTGAGCTTTTCTAGTTGAGAGTTGATTTTTAAAAGCAGTGTTTAAGAACTAGTCACTATTTAAATAAAAGTCTATTCAAGTATCTTTGTATGATTCTGCTTGTCTTCTATAAATTAAGAAACTTGGTGTTGGGTTTTAATAATATGAATGTCTGCAGTCTGAATATTATAAACAAATCTGCAAGTGTGTGCGTCAATGGCTTTTATTTCCATCAAGTGAAATTAACAAAAAATCAAACATGGAAAAGTTTGCCAGACTCATCTCAAGAAGTCTGTATTGTTGATGGGGGTAAGTATAAAATAACAAAATCAAATATTTAGAAGGAAAGAGAGAAAAAAAAACAAAAGGTATTCGAAGCTTTTCACTTGTGAGACTTCTTCCTTGACAAGAACATGAGAACCTTTGGGAGCAAAGAAAGCTTCTTCTTCTTCTTTTTCTTTGTTTCAGGGTTCACATTATTGTTGTTATCAATGTTGCTGCTGCTGGTCCCTTGTTCACCAAACGCAAACGTGCTTGACCTTGTCGGGCTCTTCTCAGGCTCTTCTGTTCTTCTCTTCCCATTCTCCGACCTCCATTTCCTCAACTCTTGCTCCATTATCAACTTCCCGTCTCTAGCCTTTTCGGCTTTTCCCATAGCCGCTTTTAGCTCTTCTTTTCTAACGCTCATCTCTCTATTCACTTCCTCTAGCTTCTCCAAGATCCTCGACTCTTCCTCTTTAGCCACTTCTATTTGAGATACAATCTGCGACAGCTTTGTGTTTGCCTCTTCCTCTGACTCGTGTGCCCGCTTGCTCAGCTCGTAGTATTCTTCTACAGAGATAATGATGCTTCTCGGGGAATTACTCATCTCTTCAAATCTCTGAGAAGACTCAGTCTCCTGCAGAGCTTTTATAGCAGCCAAGGCCAACTTCTCCGAAGCTCTAGCAGCCTCCATTTCCTTTTTCGCCTCGGTTAACCTGTTCTCTATCGTAGACATCCCCGTTTTAGCTTGCTCAGACAACTCCTCCGCCATTCTAAGCTCGTCTCTAGCAGCTGCGGCTAATACCTTCGCATCATCTGCCTCTTTCATCGCCTCCTCCAACTTATTCAACTCCTCTCTCGCTTCCTCATCTGTTTTCCCGACCAAACCCACGCTCTGTCTCTGCTTAGTTTCCGCTAGATCCTCTCTCTCCCTTGCAAGCTCGGACTGTAAAGATCCAGCTATTATCTTCAACGCTTTCACCTCGGAAGCTGCTTTCTCAATGTTGGATTTGACTTCTTCGAGCTCTCTCTTTGCAGAATCAACAGCAGCATGTATGTTATCACCACCCATCAATAGATTATTCTCTGTGAAAGCAGCTAGCTCAGCTCTCAGATCATTCTCGAGAGCAGAAGCAGCATCTAGCCTTGTCTTCATATCATCAGCAGCACGAATCTCTTGATTAAGCCTCTCGATATCATCTTCCACCATCTTCAGCTCCTTCTCCCAATTATACATGTCTTGGTCCCTACCCATCGCTGCACCGAACCTCTTCTCCTCCGCCTCGAGATGAGCGGTGTGTGCAGACTCCAACAACTCCTTGGTGGCTATGAGCTCTATACTCAACCCATCCATTTCCCTCTCGATCTCCTTAGCTTCCTTCACAGCCATTTCAGCTCTCTCCGCAGCTAACTCTTTCTCCCTCAACATATCTTCGTACTCGTTACAAACCATTTCGATCTCTTCTCTCACGGACCGTAGCTCGCAAGTCGCTGACTCCTGCCTCGCTTTAGCCACCTCGAGCTGCGTTTTCACGGCGACACTCGACTCGTTGGCTACACCTTTCTCCATCTCCTCGACACGCATCTGCGCGAGCTCCGAGTCCTGTTTCGCTTGCTGCTCTTCTAACTGCGCTTTCTCTAGCTCGAGTTTGAGCTCCTCGATGAGTCCCTTTGTGCTCTCTAACTCATTCAACGCATCGTGTTTGGCTTCTTCAGCTAACTCGGATTCTCTCTTGTACTCGGGCAGTGCTTCTTGTATCTTCTCAAGCTCTTCATCAACCATCTTCCTTCTCTGAAATAATAATTACATTAAAAACATTTAAAAAATCATCTTATAATGTGTAATAATAACAAAAGCTTTTTGAACCTCTATTGTCTGAATCTTATGAGCTTTCCAGTCTGTGATCCCACCGAACTTCGAAACCGCATCTTTAACAGATTCGAAAGGTGAAGCTGTGTCGATCAATCCAACGGGAGATCCAAACCGAGGCGATTCCACAGATCTCTGATAAACAAAAGCGCGAGGAGAAGCGGGAACTCGTAGACGAGGGGAGCAGGGCAGTATCCTTGCATCTTCGATTCTTGAATCTTCTTCTGTGAAGGAATCTTGGTGGCTTATCATCACCCTTGGTGCCACGTAAACCTTTGGAGATTCGAAGACTGGTTGTTGTTGATTCGAATCGGCGAAATCTTGAAATGGGTTATGCAAATCTCCTCCTCCTCCTCCTCCTCCTACACTATCGTCAAAGTTGAAGAAGATATCATCGGTGGTGCTTTTCCTCATCGGTGCTTCTTCGTCTTTGGGTTCTTCGCCGATGGCGTTGAGAAATATATTAAGGTCGTCTGAATCTTTATCATTATCCGCCGACATTGTTTAACGAGATTCTTCAGGGATGCGAACTGAAATCAACAATCAGATTTTTGGTCAAACAAATTCAATTCGTGTTCATCGCATTTTCTTGAGAATACAACAATCAAATTTAGCCGTTAAATACAACAATGCGAGGATAAGTTTCGGACATGGGAAGAGTTTGTAAAGGTCGTACCTTTAATCTGACAGAAGCGAGACGACGCTTTGGATTTAGGAAGGACGAGAATAAATGATCTTTGATTTTGGAGTTAATGTTAAAAGAGTTACAATGAAAGATTGAGAAAGGGAAACAACAGAGAAAAAATAAGAAGGCGATGTGACCCAAGCATTGGAAAAATTAAACAAGGGACAATCGGCGAATAACCAGGAGATTGAAACACACGCGACTTTGTTTTCTCTCTCCGTTTCCTGTTTTTTTCCCCTTTAACTTCTTACCCTGAGNACCCTGAAAATATATGTTTTACGAAATATGCTCGTCAACTAAAAGAACTAGTCCAGGGCATTTCCGTTTTCTTTCTTTTGCGTGCAACTTCTACGGCATTTCCTTATCACATCTATTTTGTCGACCCTTATGCTTAAGGACGGACACTTCGGTTATTTTCTCAGTTCAGTTTGATTAATGCGGTTCTAAAACTTTTCCAACTAAAGTAAACTGTAACTAATTTGATTTAGATCGATTTCGGTTTGGGTCGGTTGTATTCGAGTCGGTTTGTGTTTCGGTTCGCTTTAATTGAGTTCTCTTAATTTAGTTCTATACTTAGTTTTGGTATACGCAGCCTCCGTTTACATATATGTTTACATATAAGATTTCAAGAGTTTTTTTAGTCAAATCTTTAGATTACTTATCAGGTTAAAAAATATATGCATTGAATGAAAATGAAAAATATGTATATCTAGTGACTTCAGTCTTACAATTTTAATATTATGTATATTGTTAGCATGTTTAGTTGAAATATTAACGAAAAGATATTGGTTTCTTTGATTCGAGTTAAAAAATCTTAAACCGAACTATTTGATAATAGACTTTGATTCAGTTTGGATCGGTTTCGGTTCAGTTCGTTCGGTTTATTTATTTTTTGTCCACCCCTACTTTATCCCTATTTTACTAAATTAGTTCTCAAAAAAATTCACTTATATGAATCCCTTATGTTTTTTTTTTCTATTTTCTGCAATCTCCTTATTTTCTTTGAGAAATTTTTCAAATGAACTCTAATTATTAATATATTACTAAATTAATTCTCAACAAAATTCACTTATATGAATCCCTTACATTTTTTTCTATTTTCTGCAATCTCCTTATTTTCTTTGAGAAAATTTTCAAATGAACTCTAATTATTAATATATTACTAAATTAATTCTCAACAAAATTCACTTATATGAATCCATACAAAAGACATACATAATTGAACACAAGTTAAACTACATGTTTACGCCATTTCAACTAAACTGAAAATAAATATCCAAATCCCACATAAAAAATGGGCAATTCGTTTAAATTGACTTTTTTAAGAATTATTGTCAATAAAATATATATCAAGTTGGTCATGCATACATGACCGAAGAAGCTGGTAAACTCAACTTAAGTTTTCAAATGGAACAAAGATTTTCATAAATGTTTTATATTCTTCAAATTTGTTGAATTTCAAAGACATATATCTTCACGGATATGATACTCAATCTACAACTGAGGATGTAAAGAAGTATATGTATGTAAGTAATTTCTGAGAAATATGACAAAAGGCATATATTGAAAAAGTTTATGAACTTCCTTTGGAATTGGATCATACAATAGAACCTCTATAAATTAATACTCGATATATTAATATACACTAAAATTTTTCATAAATTAATATAATTTTATAATTTTAAATTGAGTTTTTGGTATAATAAGTACTTCGATAAATTAATATCTCTATAAATTAATAAAAAAATATAGTTTTGGTGCAGTCCAAAATTATTAATTTATAGATGTTTCATTATACCTATATAGATGCAATTGATTCAAATCTTGTCGTAAAAAAGTCCAGAAGATTTCAGATTCAAATCAGTAGCATTGAAAAACTAACTCAAAGCTCTATATCTTTTTCAGAAGATAAGCGCCATCACACCGTAGTAAAGACTTTACCTATAGCTATTTTTCTGACGTATATGTGCAGTTTTACACATCAAAGGACTTTAAAACCACCGAAGTTCTAAAACGTATCTGAACCTGAAAAGAGCATAAAACAGACTCCAAACACATATAATAGAGTCAACAAGAGACATATATAATAGAACCAAAACAAATTGTAATAAAGTGAACCGAATAAAATATAAACTAAATTGAATAAAATGAACCAAACTAAACCCAAACTAAAATTACTTTGGTTTTGAATTGATTGAGTTTTATAAAATCCAAATTAACCAGACCAAACTCAAAACTAAACCGATATGTCCATCCCTAGTTGTTACATGTGTAGATTTAGGGTTCAATTGACAATATCGAAAACAACTAAGAAATAATCGAGGTGAAGTCAGTAACAAAATTAAATTAATACATATGTATATAATAATTGTTAATTTCTGTTAGTATTAGCTACAGTACAGTTTGTGGAGACCATTTCTGTAGTTGATATGTATAATCTCCAAGTTGGTGGAAACATTAATCAATTANATTAATACATATGTATATAATAATTGTTAATTTCTGTTAGTATTAGCTACAGTACAGTTTGTTGTGACCATTTCTGTAGTTGATATGTATAATCTCCAAGTTGGTGGAAACATTAATCAATTTTATTGAGTAGTAATCAAATAGACCAAACTAATAAGCGGAAACTGAAAAAAATCAGAAAAGTTGGGATGAGTACGAAACGAAACCCCACCGAAGCAAAGAAAAAAATAATAATGTCCGGCGACAATAATTAATGATGCCTTTGATCTCTGTCTCATTTGGATCATTCTTACAGAATATATCCTTCTCTCCCATTTTCTCACTTTCGGGGTTCTCTCTGTTATTCAAGATTTGATTTTCTTCTTCAACATGATTGATCGATCCGTATGATCAAAGTCTCGTGAACTGAGTGTTACGATCATTCGCGATCGTCAATAAATCGATTTGACTATTTCTTCATAAACAAAAAAAAAAAAGAAATGAACGCCGTGGGTAGGATCGGGAGCTACATATACCGAGGCGTAGGCACGGTGTCAGGTCCGTTCCATCCATTCGGCGGCGCCATAGACATTATCGTGGTGGAGCAACCGGAC